>SKCR01033649.1:0-288138 GCA_019454045.1 Zanthoxylum bungeanum | reverse complement strand
CTAATATCACCGGATTTAAAAAGGGTTAGATTATAGTTTGGGTAATTAAAGAGTTATTTGTTGAGTCATAATCTTAATGTTTTTTATTAACTGATCACTAATAAAATTGATTAGATAAAACTTAAAATGAACTAGACATAGGGATTTTAAGTTTAAGACCTTAGTCTCAACAACCCACGATCTTCTTTAAGGATAGATAAACCTTTAATAGATTTCCTTACAGGATAGGAATATACATGTTGGGCGGGGGTAGTCATAATTGGAACTCAATCTTAATGAATCTAGGTAATTTAATTGACATAGACATATGGTTCAATTGGATTATACTAGGTATTTGTAAATGATCATTCGGAAGAGGCTTTTACATAATTTAGTGTTCCAAATTAATAATTCAATAATTTACCCAACTATGATTTAACTACTTCATCTTTTAATTGATATTAGAAAGATTCACAACCCTAGATCTTTAAGTCTTTTTATTTTCCTTAGTATTTTCTTTTATCTTTTGTCTTTTTATTTATTTAGTAAATCTACAAATCAAATCATTTCAAGCAATCATTCACTTCTCCCTCAATTAGATATTTGTAAATAAATAGTATCAACAACTAATAACAATAGTAGGAATTAAGTCCTCGTGGGATCGATATTTTTATACTACTTGAACGATACGTGCGCTTGCGTTATACGTGTGTGTTTACGCCGGTCAAGCACCTAAGGAACGAGCATCACCGCAGCGTAAAACCTCCTGCTTCCGAGAAGAACAAGTAAGTCTTCTGAGCGACCTTCCTTCTTCTGTTTTACTGGTTTATGTAATGGGTTCACTGCTAAGCGATGGCTTATGAATTTAGGGTCGATCCCGGGCATGTCATTGTGCCCCCATGCAAAAACGTCGGGATACTCCTGTAGACATTCCAACAAGTCTTTTCTTAGGGCTCTGTCTAGACTTCCTCCTATTTTTATGTTCTTCTCTGGCCCGAACAGTTTTACTTCTTCCAACTCTTCGGCTGATCCGAGCCGTGCAGTTTTATCGGGCCGAGGAGCAGGGTCTTTCCTTGTATTCTCGTCATCCTCGTCTCTCTGTCTCTTCTTGGTGCCTTTTTCTACGCAGAGGGTTTCTCGCAAGAAAGTGGCAAAACAGCTGCGGGCTCTTTTCTGGCTTCCGCATACGATTCCGATCCCTTCCCGTGTGGGGAACTTCAATTTTAAGTAATGACATGACATTGCGGCCTTGGTTTTCATCATGAAGGGGCGGCCGACAATGACTTGATAACTGCTCATGCAGTCTACTGCGGTGAAGTTTATCATGATTGTTTGGGTTTTGGGGGCAGTCCCGATCGTTACTGCTAACTGAATTTTTCCCAAGGGGATGACCGTCGAACCCCCGAATCTGTATAGGGGGTGCTGTCTTTGGTTAGGGCTGTGCATTCTACCCCTAGGTCCTCCAAAGTCTCTTTGGAAATTATATCTACTGCGCTCCCCGGATCCACCAGGATTCGGTCCACTTCTGTGCCGCCGATCGTTGCTTTGATTATCAGTGCGTCATCGTGGGGGAAACTTACCCCCTGAGCGTCTTCATCGGTGAACATAATGGGTGTTGACCGATTTCCTTGGGGGTTTGGGATTTTTTCTGTTTTCAGCACCTCTGTTCCTCGTGCTCGGCTGTAATTCTTTCTTGACCGGTTAGAGTCCCCGGCCAGCGTTGCTCCTCCTGCGATGACGTTTACCCCTCGATTCCTTGCCCTTTGTCTGGCGGCCATGATTTCATGGTCGATGTAATTGTTCAGGTACCCGTTCCGGGCCAGGTCCTCCATTTGTTCCCGCAGATCCTTGCACTCATCGGTTGTGTGCCCTTTTAGATTGTGATGTAGGCAGTAGGATTTTTTGTTTTTCCTGTCTGGGGGAAACCTCCTGAGGTCGGGTTCTATTAAGAGGCCTTTCTCCCGTATCTCCATGATGATTTCTCCTGGTGGCTTGCTCAAAGGGATGTATGCCTCCTCTCGAACCACGTGGTTTACCTGAGTTGTGGGCCTTTTTCCTTGATCCTTCTGTGCCATTGGCTTGAATTCTTTGGGTCTTGGATTGAATTTCCGGAATTCTCTCTCTGGTCGCCGATGGTCTTCCCTCATTATCAACCTTTCTCTGGTGGTTGTCCCCCTCCGGGATACTTTTTCTTCGCTTTCTAGCAGGACGTACTTCCTGGCTATCTCCAGTGCGGTAGCGTAGTCTGGCGTTTCATGGATTCTCAGATGGGTCCACAGTTTCCCGACCCTTAGGGCTCCTTTCAGACTTTCCAGGGCCTCTTGGGATTCGTATCCTCCGACCTCGAGTACGGTGTTGTGGTACCTTTCAATGAAGTTCTTTAGTGTTTCGTCATCTCCCTGTTTCATGAGCCTTAGTTCTCCTACTGTCTTCTTGGGGGTGCAGGCTCCTTTGAAGTGTCGGATGAATGATTTTTTAAGCTGGGAGAAGCTCTGGATGCTTCCCGGGGCCAGACTTCTATACCATAGGATGGCAGGTCCACCCAAAGTTATGGGAAATACTTTGCATACGGTGTCGCCTGTTACCCCCTGTACTTCCATCAGGAGGACAAAATTCTCAATGTGGGATTTTGGGTCGGAGTGGCCTTTGTATGGCGCTATGGTTGGCATGTTAAACCGCTTTGGGAACTGCGCTGTTTTTATCTCTTCCGTGAGGGGAGACCTCTCTTCCTCACCTCCGGTGTCCCCTGCGCCGATCTTGAGGCCTTCTCCCCATCTGGTCATCTCTTTTCTTAACCAAGATTTTATTTCATGGGCTGTCCCCCCGTGTCGCCTTCTGTGTCCTTCTGTTCGTCTGTCGTTCCGGGTGTGGCGTCCCATGAGCTCGGAGGTCTCCTGCATGTCTTCGTTGTACTTTCTATCTTCCCTTTTGGAGTTGTAAAAACTGTCGGAGGAGGGATTGGGTGTTTGTTCCTCCTCTTCTTCCCATGTGTCTTCTGATCGCGGTTCTCTTCCTACCACTTCAGATCTTACCCCATAAGGGCCTCTTTTCCTGGGTTCCTCGTCCTCGCTTATATCTGCTACTCTTTTCCCTTTTTCCCTTTCTTTTTTCTTCTGGCCGGCCCCGGTTTTTGGTTTCTCGTTGTCCGCTCCTCCCATTCTTTCTAGTCGTTCCATCACAGTTCTCATGCTATCTTCCATTCTTTTCATCCAGTCTATTGCCGGACCTCCTGGTTGGTGATCTCCGTCTTCCGCCATTTGTCTTATCACGCGAGTTGCTTTTTGTTGAAGTTCCCCACAGACGGCGCCAACTGTTGACGGTGGATTTTGGTCTCAGGGTAATATAGGAATATCACCTCCGAGGGAATCCTCCTTCAACTGTGAATTTGTTTGGTTATGGGGAACCAAAGGCAAATTTAGCGGGAAACAAAAATATACCAATCAGACAAGGTGATTTAACGTGGTTCGGTGGATTTTTGGGATCCGACCTATGTCCACGGACAAGAACATGGCGATACTTTTTATTACTCAAATGCACCTCTCAGGCCTCTCCTTGGCTCTTTACAAATTGGAACTTTTATGACTCTAATCTTTCACTCTTGTGATGATTTTCAGATGTCTTTTACATATGCTCTCCCCTCCTATTTATAATAACAGAATTTAGACTCCTTCTCCTACAAGGCTTCCTAGTTGAGTCAACCTCTTTTTCTTACAAGGTTTCCTCATTTCAAACTACCTTTACTTCTTTTGTCCTATCAAGATACTGATTTCATCAATTTTCCCGTGATAGTAGGGTAATTTTGTCTCATTATCCGAAGAATAGGGTGCTCTTCCTTCCTGAACACGCCTTGCCTATCTGGTCGGTATGTATGAAGTCGGCCATGGCGATCCTTTTATGCTGAGAATGTCCTTGCCGACCTCTAAAATGCTCGGTCAATTGAACCAAAGTGGTCGGTCCCTTCATAATGAGGTCGGTCTCTTCATGATGTGGTCGGTCTTCTTCGTGATGTGGTCGGGAGTAAGATTTTACCCTTTTGTCATTGTCGTGCTGTCTTAAATACTGTAGTGCCTGAAAACACCATCAACAAGATTAATTGTCCAATCCGTTAATTTAAAAGATAAATTAAAATTAATTAATTAATTATATATCTCAGAGTTGATATAAGATTATTATATAATGTTAATAATCAATAATAATACAAATGTGATTTGTATAGTTTATTAATTAAAATAGTGTATTATATTTAATTATTAAATTGATGAATTTAATTATACAACTAAATTAATTAATTTAGTAACTTTAGTTGGAATAATCAAATGATACAAGTTAAAGTAATTACATCATTTGATGGAGATAAGATCTAATTACATATAATTATTGGTCATGGTTAAAGTAACCATAGACATTTGGGCCAATGAAATTTTGCCAAGATTAAAGTTTGATTTATCAAAGATTTACCAAGTGAAAATTAATTAATTTTGATTAATTTTATTTTATTTTTTCATTTTATTTGATTTATTAAGTTTGTTGCTTTTTTTCTTTGATTTACTCTTGGCTTATAGTCGTGAGCTTGGCTATGAAACCAAACTTAAAACAATCTAAACACTAAACTACGTATATCAAAATAACTCAAATCTTCTTACATAATGGTACAAAATAATAATATCATTGGAGTAGATAGACCAACCACCTTATCGCTTCCACTTCCATTGTTTACAAAGGGCTTAGAAATAAACCATAAAAACAATCGAAACAAAATAGAAAAAGAAAAAAGGGCTAAATTCTAAAATCGTCCGACTAGTGCCTAACGATTTTTATAACATTGCAAAAAGTTCACAAGCTTCGGCACTTTTTCCATTCTGGAGATAGCCATTGATCATTGTTGTAAAGACAACATCATCGGGATTTACACCTGCCTCCAACATCCTCACAAACATATTTTCTGCTTCAAGTATCTTTTTCTTTTTGCACAAACAACCAATAATTGCATCATAAATCGCAACACCAGGTTTTCGTCCTCTTGCCTCCATTTGGTACAAAATGTCCAATGCTGAATCTAGATTGCCTAATTCACAATTTCCCTCTACCATTAATATATAAGTTTCCATATCAGCAACCATACCAATATCTTGTATAAATTCAATTATGGCTTTGGCCTTCCTGCAAAAACCCACCTGGTGGAGGCACTTTATCAAAGTGTGACAAGTAAAAGCCAAAGGTTTGCATCCAAAACTAACCAATTGTGACAAGCAAAAGAAAGCTTCTTCAATTTTTCCTCTCTTGCACAACGCACCGATATAAATTCCAAAAGCTACGTTAGCAAGATTTGGGTTACTTTTCACTATTTCCCCAAGCAGAAGCTCAATCTCTTTATTCAAATCCCCAGTATGATTCAGAGTAGCCGACTTTGAGAGAATCAAAGGATCAATACCACATCCAATCCTAGCAAATTCATGCAACAACATCAGAGCAAGCTGAAGCTCCTTCCCCTTAGGGCAGCGCTTCAAGAGGATGAAAGATAGCATATGGTCAGGAGCAACACCATTGGCCAGCATTTTTTTGTACAACTCATCTACGTCCACTAGCCTATTCTGCTTGTAAAGAGCATCAATCAAAACTGTGTAACAGTGAACATTAGGAGCTAAATTGCTACTTGCCATGCTATTCAAAAGCATCAGAGCAGCATCTACTTCCCCTACCTTGCAATGATTACTGATCATAATATGATTAGTCACTACAGTTGGCTGCAATCCCCAGTCACTCATTTGTTTGTACAGCACCCATCCTTTATCAAACAAACCCTTCTCAAAAAACCAATGAATCAATGAGTTATAAGTATATGCATCTGGCTCACAACCTGTCTTGAGCATTCTGAAATAGAGTCGCATTGCCATTTTCATCTTCTTATGCCTGCAATACCCATTAATCAAAGAAGTATACATCACCTTATCCACAGAGAAACCTTGTGACTCCATTTCTCTAGCGCATGACTCAGCCTCCACAATCCGTTCTCTCTTACAAAGACCACAAAACAATAAATTGTACTGATGAAATGTAGGATCCAACCCTTTTCTCTTACGCATTATATCAAAAACTTCCATAACTTCATTTAAACACCCCTTATAACACAACCCATCAACCAAAACATTATAAGACCAACCATCCAAATCTACACCACCATTGCAAATTTTAATGAAATAATGAAAAGCCTCCAGAAACTTTTCTTCTGCAAATAAACCTCGGAGAATAGCAACACATGCAGGTTTAATAGGAACAAAATTCATTGAAATAAGCCTATCAAAATGTCTGATAGCATACTCTAAATTCCCTAGCTCACAAAAGAAAACTACGAGAGAATTCAAAATAGACAGGTCAGGATCAACACCTAAAGCAACAACATCATTCTGATAAAGCGAAAGAGGCGACTGGGATTGGCCAAATTTAATCAGTTTCCCCATAAGAACGCCATAGATACCCAAATCAAAGTTGATATCACCATAGGAGCAAAGCAATTTGTTGTCACTTGAGGTCGATTGTGAGGCTGAGATTGCGTTTTCTGGCGGCTTTACTTCATGTTTACAACTTCTTACTGCTCTTCTACTAGTATTAAACAAGAAGCGGCAAGATCCAGGCTTTCTGATTATCATGCTTTTGAAAATTGCAACACTACGAGGGCTTTCACTTAGCCAAAAAATATTCATTTTTGACACTGATCGAGATGTAAAGACGGATTTTTTGTTTTAAAAAGGATGATTTTGGGCGATTATTTTTGCCTATTTTGCAGCGTTCAATCGTTGGAGGTGTGCGGCAAAGAAACTAAACCCTCGGTTGGGGGTATTTGAGTTGCTGTTTGGTTTGAAACCCTAGGGCAGGTTAACCCTTTTTCGGCTTGAACCGGGTTTATTTAGATCAAAGACTCAAATATTAACCCTTTTTCTGTTCGGATCAGCGTCATGGTCCCAGCAACTATCCTAAGGTTGGAAATTCTGTGAGCCATTAATTTGTTGATTTTATTATTGTTATTATTTTATTTATGTAATAGAGATTAAAAAAAAAAATTATCTTAGTCTCATCTCCTTATTTTTTTGAAATAAAATTTTTTTATCGTCCTCTATTGTATCTCAATAAATTTCGTCCAATCTTATTGAAACATGTTTTATCCAATTCAAAATTTCAAAATATATTTTTTACTCAATTTATTCAATCTAAATATAAAAATAAGTCTCAGATTTATTCCAAACAGAACGAGATCTCATTAAGATGAGATAGATATAGAAAATTATCTAATACTACACTCATCACAGCCCCATTACCAAATCTCTGCACTGAAATCTTCAACACTATTCAAATTACCAAACTGTCCACATCAGCATTAAGTTTTGGGCTAGATCATAATAAACTAAAATTTATCTCTAATAATAAGATTGTCATTGTAACTTTATCGACAAAAGGGAAATTTTTTTTTTTTATTGTATTTGATGAAGCTATGATCTCATACAATACACAAAGACGTCAAAAATTCATATAACCAACCTCATCTAATGGAAATAAGAATTTTGTTTGGTTTGGTTTGAGTACATTTCATTTTAGAATTTGCTACAAATTAAGTTGTTCCATCTAAAGCCATTTAGGAGCAAAAAATAATTTTGGAAAGTAGAAAATTGACAACAATTAGCACATTGTATAAAATACATTCAGGAAAAAATATCCAATATTGTCATTTCATCATCTTGTATTTGAAGAAGAATATAGTAAAAACTCATACAATGAAATTAACATGCCACCAAATGTGGCAATACATGCATAAATGCATTAACATATATTAATCAAAAGAACGAACAAACAATTGTTATTTCCATAATATACCATTCTCTATGGTATATTTTATTAAACAAAACTGCAGGTTAAGAGAAGATTAAAAATGAAGATATGATCGCAAAAGCAAAAATAAGTGAACTAGGAATTTACAATTAAGGTGAGAAGTTTGGAGCAGAAATGGTTAGGCAGCAGCCCCTCCGATTCTAAAATTCAGATGGAGGTTTTCTATGTGCGTCTGGTCCAAAATTCTCTTGATATATATTATTAGAAAACTCAAATTATATGAAACTGTCTTTATCGGTGTGTGTATCAGAATACTCATACCTTCCAAAGTATTCACGTATTCCTTGTATTATATATATGGTATTTCAAAGCACACTTGACTACTTCCACATCACAAACATCTTGAGAAACTCCTTAACCTATGATAAATTAGAGAATATAATGTCTTGGTTATTGACAAAAGCGAAAAAATGAAAAAAGTATTCTTGGTAAGAAATTTGTAGTAAATCCATTCTGACAATACACTTATGTACTTGTAGACTGACCACCATATAACTTTTAATGCATGTGTGGGTTATTCATGGTCGATCATTAGGGGATTAAAAGCAAAAGGACTCTTTTAAGTATATCGATTCGTACCTTTGATGGATCTATGATAGAATAAAATGCTTTGTTTTCCTTGGCACAAATGAAACCAAAATGCCATATCCGTGATTTCCTTCTCTTAAAACCTATTAAAAAACAATTATGTTTTTTTTTTTAAAATATTTTGGAGACTCTTAAGGAACTTGTTAGAATGGGAAAACGATGAAAAAATACATATCATCTTAAATGCATATTCATATGTCCGGTCATCTCCGACATAAATTGGGAGAATATCCTCGCAATTACTAATGAAATGTTATCATGTTTTCCAATTAATACAAGGTAATTATTGAAATATCAGAGCACACGAGACAAGCAAATATGTTACCGACCAAATGATTTAAGCAGAAACATGACACCCTTCCTTTTAAATTAAACAAATTTCAGACATAAGTTAATTACAAAATATGATAAACTAAAAGGTACGTACTCATAGACAAAAAGTAGTCAAATATTAAGTGCTTAGAAAAATAAATAGATAAAACCTTCTCATCCATATTACAATAATCTACTGAGACAAATAACTTATTGCTCTCAATTTTACACCTTTCATTTCCTTTGTATTATCTATAAAATAATGAAAGAACTATCCATACATGAATCAATTGAATCTATATTTGATCGTGATTTTATACCGCACGCAAGCGCACGTATCGCTCAATTAATATAAAGACTATTAGTCAGATGTCGAACCCATAAGGACTTAATATTTCTATTATTAATACTCAAACTAACTTACTTAACTTAAACTAAACTATTGAGAATAAAAGTTAATTTATCAAAATTTAATTGAAATTAAATAAAGCGTAAATAATAAACTTTGAAAACCTTATAGAAATAAGAACTTAAAATTGTAACTTCACATAAACATGCACACAATAAATCCAAGCTTTTTCATTTAGTCGGGTTATTATTACTAATTATTAACTTAGAACACTAAATTATTCACGAGCTTTTTTTGACGGTCATGTAAATATACTTAGTTTAAATCAATTAACTATATGTCTATGCTAATTAGATTAAACAAAATTCATTATGACAAAGTTCTAATATTGGTTATGCATTCCTTGCACGTAAATGTCTATCCTGAAGAGAAATATATTCAAAAGAATTAGATCATGTATTATATTCTCACTACTAACCCAAATTTCCTCCATTGAGTTCCTAAGGATTTACCAAGATTATTCTATTATTGGCCAGATAATAAAACATGCATTTAATTCATAGAAAAATAAATAATTAATAACAATTCTAAAAAAAATAAAAAATGTAAATATTTAATTAAACTTGTTAAAATCCATTACAACTCTAGATATATTGAATTAGATACTCATAATATTTAATAAAATCAAGCTAATCATTGTTCAAAACAGGACCCCATAAAAGATAGACTAGAAAGTGAAGGGAAGAGGAGAAAACTATTGTTTGCAGTCTCCGCCTTCAAATTTCAATATCGATTGAAGCACTCATTCTTGCATTGCTCTAGTGTTCTTCTACGCTCTTAGAGGCTCCAAAATATGTTATGAGGCTTATTTCTAGGTTTGGTACAGACTTGTGCTTATATTGGAGATTTTAGGAGTTTTCATTCTTAAGAAATTCATTAAAATATGAATTTCGGGCATATTGGCGTGCCAATGGAAGACATAAAGCAACAAATCAATTTTAGGTCCCGTTGGTGCGCCAATGGGATTTCATTGTTGAGCCAATGAGAGATAGATTACTTTTTATATATTTAGGCCCACTTTTTTAACATGATAGATTGTAACGACCCAAATTTTTCATAAGTTCAAATAGTGTGGTATTGGAATGTCAGCGGGAGATGATTTTGAGACGACTTAAAAACCCGCAGACCTTACTCAATCCGGGCCTAATGGACCTATTGATAACTAATGGGCCTAAGTGTATGCTAAATGGGTGGTCATTTTCTTCATTAAACTAAGCTTAGTCTAGGTTAGGGCCCATTAGTATAATTGAGGTATGTAGGTCCAATCAAGATTTAATTATGTTTGGAATGTCTTTAATGGCGCGAACTTTCCTGATTGGGATATGAACCTCAGGATTGTCCTGGGGGCTGAGAGGATGCTCTATACGTTAGAGAGACCCCTCAGGCCTAAGCCCGGAAATGAGCAGTCGCTTGAGCTTGAGCTTTGGAAGACTCATAGCGATGACAACTCAACTACTTAGTCTGTCATGCTCGCTGCGATGACCCCTCAATTTCGTCGCCAAAACAAGGGATTGGATCCCTATACTATGATGGAAAAATTGAAGGACCTTCATCGATATAATCTTAGATCGCAAATGTATGAATTGCAGAAAAAACTCTTTCGCTCACGAATGTCAGAGGGTACATCTGTTGAGCACTATGTGTCACACATGATTGCTGACATTGAATAGCTGGGTCAGCTAGGCATAATATTTGAGGCTAAGACTTCTATAGATTTGATCTTGCAGTCTCTTCCTGACAGCTGGAGCGGGTTCATCACGAACTACAATATGATGAACCAAGACCATACTCTTGGAGAGCTGATGGCAATGCTGCGTGAAGCAGAAAAAGAGCTATTGAAGGGCAAAAAACGCGAGGCGCACTTCGCTTCAACATCTCAATCTCCCAAGGCTTGGCCGAAGGCTACTGGAGGTGTACAGAAGAAAAAAAAAGAAGGGCAAAGCCAAATCGTCAAAGTCTTCTGGGAAGGCCAAGGACAAATCCCAAAATGTATGCCTGCAGTGTGGCAAACGGGATCACTGGAAGCGTGACTGCCGTGAGTACAAGGCGCACATGAAGGAAATTAAAGCGGGCAAGGCACCGGCTTTATATATGTTTGTTATAGAAATAAACATGTCTACTTCTAGTTTTAAAAATTGGATTTTTTATTCTGGTTGTGGTACTCATATATGTACTGGTGTGCATGATCTGCAGATTAGTAGGAGACTGGCCTCAGGAGAGATTGACCTCCACGTTGGAAATGGGACTAGAGTCGCCGTTTTGGCCGTTGGGACTTATGTTTTGGAACTGCCCTCGGGGCATGTACTTAAACTTTCAGACTGTTATTTTGTACCTAGTTTGACTAAGAATATTTTATCTGTATCTTTATTAGCCCAATATGGGTATACTTTTGTATTTAGAAACACTGGGTGTTTTATGTATAAAAATGATATGGAGATTTGCAGTGCTGATGTAAATAATGGTCTTTATATTCTGAATATAAATCAATCTCAAACATATAATGTAACAAACAAAAGGCTTAAACTAAGTAACAAAGATGAAACTTATATATGGCATTGTCGTTTGGGACACATTAACAAGACTCGTATATCCACACTTTCGAAGATTGGGTACTTGGACGGATTTGATCCAAAATCATATGACGTCTGTGAATCTTGTTTATTAGGCAAAATGCCTAAAACACCTTTTAGCGGTAAAGGTGCACGTGCCACCAAACTGTTAGCCCTCGTTCATAGTGACGTATGTGGGCCCATGTTTAGCTAGACTAGAGGTGGATATGAATATTTCGTAACCTTTACGGATGATGCATTGCGTTATGGTTATGTGTATCTTATGAGACACAAGTCGAAAACCTTTGAGAAATTCAAAAAATTTCGACACGAAGTTGAAAAATAGACCGGCAAAAGTATTAAGACATTACGGTCGGATCATGGTGGAGAATACTTGAGCAATGAGTTTCTTGATTACTTGAAAGAATATGGTATTCTTTGATAGTGGACTCCTCCCGGAACACCTCAATTAAACGGTGTGTCCGAACGGAGAAACCGAACTTTGTTAGACATGATAAGGTCGATGATGAGTCGCACAGAGCTACCTATTTCCTTTTGGGGATATGCATTGAACAGTGCAATACTTATTTTGAATAAGGTTCCGTCAAAGTCTGTTCAACAGACTCCGTATGAAATATAGACAGGAAAGAAACCGGGTTTCTCATTCCTGAAGATTTGGGGATGATGGGCATACGTCAAACGTTTGGAAGGTACCAAACTAGAACCCAAATCGGATAAATACTTATTTGTAGGTTATCCTAGGGAAACCAAATGATATTACTTCTACAACCCACAAGAGAACAAAGTATTTGTTGCTCTACATGCTGTTTTCCTTGAGAAGGAATTCCTAAATACAGTGGTTAGTGGGAGGAAAGTATAACTCGATGAAAATCAGAGTGATACTGTTCCTGGCGCAGAATCCTTAACGGAACACGAACAGTTCATCAGGGATGAGACTGTACCACAATCTTCGAATACACAAGAACCGCATAGATCAGAGAGGATCAGAAAACAACTTGGGAGGTATGGGTTTCTGATCTCACCTCATGTAGATATTAATCTTATTGAGGATAAAGAGCCGGCTACGTATGAGGAAGCGATACAAGGTATCAACTCCGGTTTATGGCAAGATGCCATGAAGTCCGAAATAGATTCCATGTACACCAACCAAGTTTGGACACTGGTTGATGCACCAGAAAGCGTAAAGCCTATTGGTTGCAAGTGGGTCTTCAAGAAGAAGACCGACATGGATGGCAACATACAAATGTACAAAACTAGGCTTTTAGCGAAGGGGTATCGTCAACGACATGGTGTCGATTACGACGAAACTTTTTCACATGTTGCCATGATTAAATCCATTCGGATTGTGCTTGCTATTGCTGAATATTTCGATTACGAAATATGACAGATGGACGTCAAAACCACTTTCCTTAACGGAAACCTTTTGGAGGATGTTTATATGCAACAGCCTGATGATTTTTTCGTACCTAAACATGCAGACAAGGTTTGCAAGTTAAATCGATCCATTTATGAATTGAAGCAAGCATCGCGTTCTTGGAACCAACGTTTTGATGAGAGCATAAAAGAATATGATTTCGTTCAAAACGAGGATGATCCTTGTGTATATAAGAAGGTTAGTGGGAGCGCACTGAAATATATTGTCCTTTATGTCGATGATGTATTGCTTATTTGCAATGACATTCCCATGCTACAATCGGTGAAAGCTTGGCTTTCATTAAAATTCTCCATGAAAGATATGGGAGAAGCCGCCTTTATTCTGGGAATAAAGATCTACCGAGATAGATCTAGAAATCTGCTTGGACTCTCCCAGAGCACATATACTGACAAAGTATTGAAGAGATTCAACATGGAACAGTCTAAGAGGTGACTGTTGCCAGTGTCACATGGCGTCACTCTATCTAAGGACATATGTCCTAAAAATCAAGATGAGAGAGACAACATGAGTCAGATCATGTTCGCCTCGGCAGTCGGATCGATCATGTATGCCATAATATGTATGCGATCTGATGTCTCGTATGCTTTGAACATGTGTAGTGTCTATCAGGTCGATGCAGGTGATGGTCACTGGATGGCGGTTAAGAACATCCTTAAGTATCTTAGACGAACTAATGATGCTTTCTTAATCTATGGAGATGGAGAACTTGAGGTAACTGGGTATACCGATGCAAGTTTCCAAGCCGATAAAGACGATTGTAAGTCACAATCTGGGTACATATTTTGTTTGAACAACGGAGCAGTAAGCTGGAAATCTTCCAAGCAATAGACTGTTCCCGATTCAACAGCAGAAGCGGAATATATTGCTGCAGCTGAAGCAGAAAAAGAGACAGTTTGGATCCGTAAATTCCTAATTGGATTAGGAGTAGTTCCGTTAGTAGCTGAGCCCGTTCCATTGTATTTTGACAATAACGGGGCTATAGCGCAGGCTAAGGAACCGCGGTCTCATCAACGATCCAAGCATGTTCTTCGACGTTTCCATATGATTCGTGAGATTATACATCGTGGCGATGTGAAGATCTAAAAGGTCGCATCAGAGGACAACATTACAAATCCGCTGACGAAAGCTATTCCTCAGTAAAAGTTTGAGCGACATGTACATAGTTCATGTGTTAGATGTTTGAGTGACTGGCTAAAGGCCAAGTGGGAGATTGCTGGACAATTATGACCCATAGCGTCACTATTTGTAAAAGACATTGTGGATTTTGTACAAATTAACTATGTGACCATGGAAATTGTATTTTATCATTATGTAATTAGATTACTTAAATATATAAATGATAAAAGTCCTTATGATTAGTTCCGGATTATAAAATATGAGATAATATCAATCTACAAAGGTTTAATCATTAAATATCCATAGTCGTAGTATTATCGAGACTGGACATCGATAATGCGGAATAGACTAGTATTGCACGTGTGCGCGTTGTGGAAGCATAACAACATAGTTCTCATATATTTATGTATTGGATACTTATGCAAGTGTGATAGGAGGTTGTGTTTACCGATGGTACGGGAACAGCTTCGCTCTGGATAGACCCCGTGGAATCCCATTGGTAGTATGACTATGTGTCTATGGGAATCCGCTTCATGGTAGGTGTATTTGGTCTTAACCTGAGACTTGCATCGTTAGTACTTGCGACAATCAATACGCTTTGGTTTTGGTCGTCCGGGACTTTAACAGGTTCTGTGTACGCATCTTCTCGGTTTATTAAGAATCGTAGTGTATTAGGTGCGATGTCAAGACGGAAGTATCACTTCAGTCATATGGAGATGATGATCACGCAGGGATACAGAACCGGTTCTCTATTATGTTACAACTATCAGGATAATATGACAATGTCATGATTATCCGATTATAGAGACTAGTTACTTGTGATCCGATATATATTTCGTACGAGGCAGACACTATTCCAGCCCCAGACCTTGCATGTGAAATCTAATACTGGATCGTAATACGCAATACTACGTATACTACGCCTATTATAGATTATATATTCCTTAAGGAATATTTCTGGAGAATTGGGTAGGCATGACACTTTGCTAGAAGCCAACCATGTCTCGTAAATCGGTAAGAACGTGGTACCGGGTACGCATATGTTCGGATAGTCCGACGACCGAATTTTCTACCAACATATCCAGAGATCTCATGGGTCACTTCCCGAAGATTCACCGATGATGTATGACTCGAACATAATTAATCTAGGATTAATTAGAAGAGAGAGAAAATTAATCTAGGATTAATTACGACGAGATTTTATCGGGGATAAAATTCTATTAAAAGAGAGAGAACGATTAATTTAGAATTAATCGATAAAATAATATATTCGATATATTAAATGAAATTAGATTTCATAACGGAATTAAAATTGGATTTTTATTCGGGCGAACGAATTAATTTAGAATTAATTCGCGAGTGACTTTAATAATAATTTTGCGAGGTATTATTATTTAATTAAGCCGCAACGGAAAATTCGTTAATTCGGAATTAACGAACCCGAGCCCGAAATGTGTTTGCAGGCCCACTCAGGTTTTGAATTCAAGTGGGGCCCATAAGTTACATCACAAGTCACATCACTTGTTATTCTCATCACTTTTTGGTGATAGAAGTTGGTCATAAGATGATGGTGGCTTGTAAGATACACAAGTGTGAAGTGTGATGGACTTTTACCAAACATTTGGTATATCATATTTTGGATTTTGGAAAATCAAAAATAACAAGTTACACATTTCATTCTCCTCTCTCTCTCATCACCGAAAATTGCCTCTCCCTCTCATAGTTCTTGGCTTGGCCGAAAGTTGTAAGAAGAAATAGGAAGAAATTTGTTGCAAATTTTTCAAGAGCTAGCACTCAAAGGAATCATACAAAGGTGTTAGGGAAACCTTCCCTAGATTTTGGAATCCTAAAGATCAAAGCTTGGAGCTTGATACACAACTTATGAGGAGCTTGGAACAACTTCAAAGAGAGCAAAAATTTTTGTTTACTACACATCCTATAACCGATCAAAGTGAGTATATTTCCGCTATAATTCTTATTTTATTCACATTATTTCATGCTTAAAATGATCTTGGTTTGACCTTCGAAACCCAACATTTATTTTGCAGGATTGCTAGTGCCCCATACTATACTACAAATTCTCGATTGTGTACCTAGGACGAAAATCAACATCCACACCTATAATAGAACAAGTAGTCACCATCCCCAAGTGTTGAAACAAAAATCTATTGAGCCAAAATCTCTCAAAGCTTTCAACCTTCTTGGATTCCATCATTGAAGACTTATTTCATCTTCTTGTCTTCTTTGTTAATGGTGAGAATCATTCTTTGATAAACCTTCAACACAACCTTACCCAAAATTCTTAATCCTTCAGATTTCTTTAGGAGGAAGTTTGGTAGTCGGAGTTCCGGCGTTTAGAGTTGCAGAGACAATCCACTCAGAGACTTCAGAGGTTCTAAAGAAAACTGTGGGTTACGAGCTTGAGGAGTTCCTTAAGTTCTTGCAGTCTATAGGTATTTGAGTCGGTGGAGTCGCCACAATAGGTCTTGACCGTCACTGTAAGTTTTTCTCTATATAGTAGTTCCACACTATTATGGAACCGGGAACCGAAACCGAACCTAACGGTTCCGGTTCCCGTCTGTTTTTTTTTTTAAAAAAAATTAGTAATGATTTTTTTTAAAAAAATAAAATAAAAATGAGATTAAAAAATTTATTTAAAATTATGACTTTTAATTGAATTTAGATTACATTAAATTAAAAATAATATTAAAGAGCTTGAATTTAAATTTTTAAGAACTTAAGTTGCCTATGTATCCTACATGAGTGAGAGGAATTAAAGTTCACGTAGTTCCATTACTTTTTTAAGATAGTTCACCATTACAATTATTTACTTATCAATCATCATCATTATCAATATATGTTGATCCTTCAACTCTCGTTCCACTTGCACTTGCAGATGCATTATCAAACAAGTCTTCAAAGTCATTGAGGGCATCTTCTTGCTATCTCATATCATCTCGAGTCCAATCATCCACACATGTTGTTGCTTCTAAAGAGCTTGGATGTAATGAAGACCGTTTTGATTCCAAAATATTACCTCCTAAGCTGAGGGTTTGCTCAACCGCAAAGGTGGAAACAGTTGTTGCCAGCACCTCTTTAGCAATAATTTATAAAACATGAAATACATTTTGATATCGGTTCCACCAGTCAAGTACTTGAAAATTTTTACGCACAAAACTTTCACTAGAAAACTCGAAATTGATAGATAAATAATTATCTAATTTCGGATTATTAGTCGTGTTATCCATGTATTTTTTATTTTATTTTAGAAACCAACGATCACCTACTGTAAGTCTTGAATGTATTACGGGTTCGCTATTAGATTGTCCTAATGATTGCAGATTATATCTACTAACATAATCATTAAATAAATATATTAAATCAATTTTTATTTTATCTATTAATCTTGTAATATTAACTTCATCAGTCATTCATAAATATGTATAGTAAGCTAGTAAAACCACTATTCAAACTTTCTATTTTAAATATATGATAAAAAATTATGACAATAAGATAAAGTAATGAAATATTTTTAAAATAAATCAATCATTTTCGCTTCATAACACCAATACGTTCAATTAAAACAATATCATTATGATCAGAACTTTCAACATGCTCAGATAGAGTACCAACAATATTCAAACTTTCAATAAGAAATAAATTTATTGTAGGATAATAAACATCGCTAAAAATATTTGTAGCATCATTAAAAACTTTTAAAACTTTTAATTTTTTTCACAAATATCCCATTGACTAGGCAAAAGTGTGATATAATGAACATGTTGAGGGAAAAACTACATAATACATCTTCGTATTGGAAAACTTGACTTAAAAGAAAATAAGTTGAATTCCAACGTATTGGAACATCACATGAAAATTGAGTTTGCGTTGTATCAAGTACAATTGCAAGGGCATGATGTTTATCAAAGTGTTTGTTTATATTATCATAGCCGCAAGTAAATTTGTAAGATACACCACAATAGTTGCATATTGCTCTTGGACCTTCATTTTCAGTCTCAACTAAATGAAAACTTCTCTTCTCCATGTACCAATACTTTGGTCGCTCTCTTGGGTTGGCACATTGGACATGATGTTTACAAATGAGCTTGTCATTTTTTTTTTGTAAATATTGAATAGTGAGATAATTGAGAAATAAGAATGAGAAATTGAAGATGAGATAATTGAGAATGAGAGAATTGTAGAAATTGAGAGAATTGAGAATTGGTGTGTCGAAAAAATGAAAAATGACCCATATTTATACATTTTTGGATTATTTTGTGATACCTAAAATGCCAATAAACCTAGCCGTTTTATTAATATTATTAAGGGTAATTTAATAATTACCCTTAATTTTTTTTTTTTTAATTTTTAGGGTAGGGAGCCAACGACGACTAGTAGCTGTTGGGCTTCAACGGCTCCGGTTGGAATCGTAGAGCCGCTTGAATCGAACAGTTCTAACGATTCTAGTTTGAACCGTTGGAACCATCCGGTTCGGCTATGTCCGAATCCTAATTGAACTGAACAATTCCAATTCTAGCTCCGGAACCAACTAATTTGATTTCGGTTCTGAACCGGAACTATGACTGAGTCCATGCATATGCCATTTCAAAAGAAAATATCATGGTTTTAGAATTTGGCTTCGATTGGAGACTCATGTTAGACAGTTATGACCCATAGCGTCACTATTTTGTAAATGCTATTGTATTATTGTACAAAATTAACTATGTAGTAATGAAATTGCCTTTTACCGTTTTGTAATTTATTTACTTTGATATAAATGGTAAGAGTCCCTATGATTAGTTCCGGATTGTGATGATATGAGACGGTATCAATCCATAAAGGTTTAATCATTAAATATCCCTAGTCGTAGTATTATCGAGATTGGACATCGATAATGCGGAATAGACTAGTACTGCACTTGTGCATGTTGTAAGGGCACAACGGCATAGTTCTCATATATTTAAGTATTGGATACTTATGCAAGTGCGGTAGGAGGTTGTGTTTTACCGATGGTATGGAAAACAGCTTCGCTCTGGATAGACCCCGCGGAATCCCATTGGTAGTATGTCTGCGTGTCTATGGGAGTCCGCTTCAGGGTAGGTGCATATGATCTTAACCTGAGACTTGCATCGCTAGTACTTACGAAAATCGGTAAACTTTAGTTTTGGTGATCCAGGGCTTTAACGGGTTCTGTGTACACCTCTTCTGGGTATATCGAGAATCGTAGTGTATTGGATGTGATGTCAAGATGGAAGTATCACTTCAGACATATGGAGATGATGATCGCGAGGGATACAGAACTAGTACTCTATAATGGTTGCAACCATCGGGATAATATGACTAGGTCAGGATTATCCGATTCAAAGAGACTGGTTGCTTGATGTCCGATATGTGTATCGTACGGGGCAGACACATCTCCAGCCCCAGGCCTTACATGTGATCATCCGATACTGGTTCGATATACACTATACTACGGTATACTACGCCTGTTATAGATCTTATATTCCAATAAGAATATTTCTGGAGAATTGGGTAGGCATGGCGTTTTTCTAGAGGCTAACCTTGTCTTGTAAATCGGTAAAACGTAGTACTTGGTACGTACGTGTTCGGATAATCTGACGGCCGTATTTACTGCCAACATATCCAGAGATCTATTGGGTCGCTTCCCGAAGATTCACCAATGACGTATGATTCAAACTCGATTAATCTTGGATTAATTACGGAGAGACTTTATCTTGGATAAAGTACTATACATAGAGAGAGAACGATTAATTTGGAAATAATCGTAAAATTATTATATTCGATATAATAATCGAAATTCGATTTCGACGCGAAATTAGAATTAGATTTTAATTCGGGCAAACGAGTTAATTTAGAATTAATTCGTTAGCGACGTAAATAATAATTTCGCTAGGCGCAATTATTTATTTAAATTTGATTTAATTAACGTCGCGACGAAAGTTCGGTATTTCGGAAATATCGAACCCGAACGCGTGAGTACGCGTGGGCCCACTTTCATTTGGAAACGTGTGGGGCCCACATGACACATGTCATTATATGCATTATTTAATTGTTAATACATTGCATGGTGATAGTGTACAATACACTCAATGGTTTTGCATGGAGTTTGAGTGTTTGACACTCTAAGCCATTGCATGATTTGTGTCATAAGTTTATTATTAATTTAATAAATATTATGGCATAAATATAAATTGATTTTTGTAACAAAAAATCATAACACTCCTCTCTCTCACATTGCCGAAACTGCATCCAGTTTTTGGCTCTCCATTTCTTCATTTTTTGTGGCAAGACTTGAAGAATTTGTGTTTGTTTGGAACATAAAATCACACACAAGGCTAGCACCATCAAGGGATCATACAAAGGTGTTATGGGAAACTAATCTTAGAGCTTGGAAGGATCAAAAATTGCTCGGAGCTTCTCTTTTCTGTTTGGCCGAAACCCTCACTGCACAAAGGAGAAAATTTTTGTTTCATCAACGCATCCGCATTCCGATCTTTGTGAGTATGATTCCGCCATACTTCAATATTGTTCATTCATTATATGTTTTGCTTGTTCTTTTGATCTTGGGACATGGATTAGAATTTCCAACAACTCATGGATCGGGCTTCAGATTATTCCGAGTCAAGATTGATTAATGTTTTAAAATTAGATCGGACTGAACGATTGAATTAATCGAATTGAGAACCAGTTGTGAGTCCGGTGTGGTTAAATCTTAAAAATCAAACCTCTAAGAATTGATCAAAACAATGAAAATCGGTCAAAATTATTAAAATCAAAAATTAATTTTTTTCTATAATTTTTAATTAATTAAAATTATTTATAACATCATTTGATTTTATCGATTCAATAAAAATGATTTAACTGATTGAATTAGTAACCCATTGAACTTTTTAAATCACCGATTCGATTACTAATCCTATTTTGAAAACACTGAAACCGAACTAGACTCATTGACCAGCCTGATTCGACTGTGACCAATTAAACCGATCAAGGGTCAGCCAGATGAAATGAGCCAACTAAAATGACATTAATTTCTTCTCTCGCAACGACTAACAAACATTTCCCGTCTTTGTTCAGATTCTTTGAATAATATAGATATCTTAGCACAAACAATTAAGAGAATTGTACAATTCTTTCAATAATATTTCTCTCAATTTGAGAGTTTGAATATTCTCCTCTTAGTTGGAGTAGAATTCTTCTCATATTTGAGTGGGAGTTGATATTTCGTCTCTAATAGACGTAGAATTCTGGATGTACTTCAATGTTTGAATTCAATATTACAATAGATTTCAGATTATATATCTGTAGACTTGTATTGTAATTAAAAAATACGCTAAATTTAATAAAATTTGAACAAATTAATCTTAAAAAAATATTATTTAAATAATGAGTAATGTTTCTATATGTTCAATTTGATGAAAAAACAATTAAAAGATTTAGGACTTTTGAAAAATTATGGATTTTGTGAAACTAAGAAGAAATTAAACATTAAAGAAAAGAGGAAGCCATAATCCGTGTCGATTTGGAGTTAATTTTGAAAAATCCGCAAAAATCTATGGTTCCAGCGGTGGTGCCAAAGGCGGATTTCAGAATCAAAAACCGCCGAAAACACTCAGAAAACATCAGCCACCTCACCGCATGCCTAATGGCACCACCGATTAGGGCAAAAGCGCAGCGGAACACCAATATTGGCGTGTTCAACACGCCGCCTAGATGCAGCATTTTAGAACACACTACATGCGAAAACATACAAGGAGAAATAAGTTACCAAAACTTTCACACAGTCTGCTTAGCTGGGCAGAGTTATCATCCTTTTCTGGACAGAGTATGAAATAGTAATTATATCCGATTATCACAACTAGCAAAGAGTGAAATCCGGGTTCCAAAAGGTTACATACATTGGAGACTTTGTCCTGCACAAAAGAGTTGGTGAGAGCAAAAACAGAAAGTTAGTAGTTAAGGTTGCGGAAGTTTTCAAGCAGAAAAGTCGTCTCCTCTAAGTTGTTGTATCGCATTATATAACTTCCTTCTAGGCCCAACAGAAAAAACACCCATCTCTTTGAGATCTTCAAGCGTAAGCAGCGGCAAGACTTCTTCATCCACCTCGTGCATTTCAAATACACCAGCGTACTTACCAAATCCCAGCTCCACCAACCATATCCTAACAGTATTTAGGTCACTACCTCCATATCCAGTTGCATTCCATTCATTACCAGATTTAACAAATGTACCATTCCCTACATAACAAGCATCATCTTTCCAGCAGTAAGTGGTATTGCCTTGTTGCCATGCATCGTAACTGGTTTCTTCCACCTCATACACGTAAACCTCTTTGCTTGTAGCCGGTGTCTCATGATCTGAAACGTCCTTAAAAGCATTCCCAGGGTAACAATCATCATAGGTAGTCAATGCGAAACCAACAATCTCGTTTCCACCAGAGTCTTTTCCTTCTTCACTGCTAAACTGAGGGCTAAGTTTTGAATTCCAAGCACTACAAAAAACATTACTTTTGCCTCTAGTGCTCCGGCTTCTCCGCTTCATGACCCTACTCTTCCGAGTTACAGTACCGAAATTCAAGACAGACTTAGTCGCATCAATTCTATCTGAACTCACAGTTTCAAAAGCCAGTTTTAAAGAATTTGGATTCGTGTTCTCCCTGGTCTGTTGCAAATCAGCTGAATTCCTCGGAGAGTCACCGGGATCAGGATCAGGATCAGGATCAGGATCAGTGCCAGTGACTATCAACTCAAGAGACTTTTGATCAGGAAACCCCCAAGTGGGATTATGTTCAGTTACTTCAGTGTTAAAAAAAGCATGCTTCCATCTCTTCATCCCCAAATTTTCAAGGGATTTTTGAGAAAACCCAGATGGAAAAGCAGCAGGTGCATCTCCTATTTCCCCCAGCCTAACATTTGGGCGTTTTTGTCTCTTCGAATTCATGCTTAAAACCGACATTACATACAGAGACCCACTAGAAATCAAAAGCTGAACCAAAAACCTAGAAAGTACAAACACAAACCCAAAAAATAAAACTCTTAGCCATCATACGTACTTATGACTCATATAAAACACACCCAAAAACAACCATCAATTACAGATAAGAGTTCCAAGCAAAAGCAAAGAGTCACAAGTTAAAGAACTTTAACAATACCCACCAATTAAATTTAACAATCAACACAATACAATCAACGGTTAAAATACAAACAAATTCTAGATACCCAAGAAAAAAAATAGAAGCTTACCTTGCGTTGCGAGAGACTAACAGAGGCAACAAAGTTTGAATTAATTTTTTTTTTTTTTTTTTGCATGTTCCCCAAAACTAGAATGTTGCTGATTGCTGAAGTAAGCTCTTCAAATTTAAAAAGGCTTAAAAGAGTAGGTTGGATTGGTTACTGTACACGAACAGAAAAGACTGAAGCTAAAACTTGTATTTGTCCTGTGTGATTTTTTTTATTAGATTCAATTCAGACATTTGTCATTTGCTTGTTTGAACTTTGAAATGTAAAAGACTAAAGACTAAAGAGAGTCAATGCCGAAATTACTAGAGTGTCCTCGACTTTCAGAATTTCTATTCTCTAGAATGTACGTACGTGGTCTTTTGGAACGCGGCACGATCCGGCAGCTGCAGGGAGATACTGGGACCGCCCAAGCGATTTACAAGTTCACTATAAAAGCTCAACCCACGATCAAGCAGTTGAGACGCACAGCCCAACGGTTAAAGGCATGATCCAGCAGCTGCAGGGAGATACTGGGACCGCCCAAGCAGTTTACAAGTTTCACTATAAAAGCTCATTGATGAGTGATAAATTTATCACTATTTCCCACTCATTTATCCTAATATTTTGTATACTTTCTTGAGTCTTGTGAATATTTTGATGTGTTTTGTGTTATTTTGTAGATAAATAAAGTTTTAGGACATTTTGGAGATGATTTGGAGCAAAACAATGAAAATTGAAAAAAATGATATTTTTGTAATTTGGCCGCGTTGCGCCGCGCAAACCCTTGGAGTCGCGACGCCTAACGTGCACCAGATCTGCTAATGTGCGCCGAGTCAACGGGTCAGAATTTGAGAAGTTTGACTTTGCTAACGTGCGCCGTGCCACGTGTCACCATCACAGCCGATCTGCTAAAATGCGCCGTGACACGTGTCATCATCCTACGGTGCCGAAAATCACCATTGCCATGTGTGCCACGTTTCATCCTACGTGACACTACGTCATCAGCCACGTCATCCGGTCAACAAGTCAACCCTGCCACCCGTCTTGCCACGTCATCATCCACGTCAGCAGGCCAACCGAGTCAACATGCCACGTCATCATCTACCAATCACAGCGTGACACGTGTCGCTACATGTCGCAATCCTATGGTGCCGACAATTGCTTTCGCCACGTGTCGCCACGTCAGCGCCACATCATCGCCACGTCAGCATAATAATTGAGCTCTCAGCCGCCTTGCCACGTGTCGCCTTATCTTCTTATCAGAATCACCACGTGTCAAGCCCTTATTGTGCCACGATTTACTGTTCACGCGTCGCGACGCCAAGACTTCACGCGTCGCGACGCCCAGAGCTTATCTGCGCCTATAAATTGAGCTCGAGATTTCAGTTTTTGTTGTACCACTCCCTCTCATTTCTTTGATGTAAATAGGAAGTTCTTCTCTCTCTAAGTTTCTTTTAATTTAGTTTTGTAATTTTTAATTACGTTTTGTAATAATAGTAATTTACTTTCTTTATTTTACAGTTTTTACTATTCATCATGAGGAGGTAACTTCCCTATGCTAGGGTGAAATGTAATTCTTTTACTATTGCTATTTAGATTAATCTCCCTTAAAAATAATATATTTACTCTTTAAAATTTGAC
The DNA here is from genome assembly GCA_019454045.1 of Zanthoxylum bungeanum. NCBI lineage: Eukaryota > Viridiplantae > Streptophyta > Magnoliopsida > Sapindales > Rutaceae > Zanthoxylum > Zanthoxylum bungeanum. The sequence goes on along the minus strand of SKCR01033649.1, from coordinate 262,968 downwards.
TTAAAAATGATACCGCCAGATTGGTCGGTTAGTAAATCAATTTAATTTGGTTAAACCTGACTAAGAAAGGATACCGCCGGATTGGTCGGTTGATATTAAAATTCCTTTACCGCCTATATGACAGGTTTATTTTGGTTCCGCCTTTATGGCTGGTTTACTTTGGTTCCGCCTTTATGACTGGTTGGACTTAAATTGACTTAATCAGGTTACCGCTTATGTGACTGGTTGGTAATAATCACAAGTTTATATATTATTTTCTGGGAGATATCTAAATTAGTAGTAGTAGAAATAATTCCTTTTACCTTAGCATTTTATTTTACTTTTAAGCTTTTACTTTACGCAATTACTTTTCAGCACTTTTACTTTATGGCTTTTACTTTTAAGTTTTTACCAGCCCTAACTATGTGTCATAACTAAGTTAGTTATCTAGGGTCGTGATGAATTTCAATATAATCGGTTTATAAGGGTTAGATTATAGTTTGGGTAATATAAAGATTTATTTATTGAGTCTTAATCTTAATGTTTTTTATTAACTGACCACTAATAAAATTGATAAGGTTAACTTAAAATGAACTAGACATAGAGATTTTAGGTTTAAGACCTTAGACTCAATAGCCCACGATCTTCATTGAGGATAGATAACCCTTTAATAGATTTCCTTACATGATAGGAATATACCTGTCGGGCGGGGGTAGCCATAAATTGAACTTAATCTTAATGAATCCAGGTAATTTGGTTGACATAGACATATGGTTCAATTAGATTATACTGGATATTTGTAGTTGACCATCGGAAGAGGCTTTTACATAATTTAGTGTTCCAGGTTAATAAATCAATATTTTACCCAACTATAAGATAACCACTTCATCTTTAAATAATATTGGAAAGATTCACAACCCTAGATAGTTTTTAATATTGAATTTTCTTAAAATCTACTTTCGAACAATTTTATTTACTTGTTTTTAAATTTAGAATCGTCACCATTTCAAATCAATCAAACAACATGTTAGATACTAGTAATCATTTGACCTCATAAAAATTAATAGATAAGGTTTTAAGTCCTCGTGGGATCGATACTTTTTATACTACTTGAACGATACGTGCGCTTGCGTTATACGCGTGTGTAAGCACCTGTCACTCACTCGGACAGAGAGAAGAGAATAATCAAATGAAGACTCAAACGAGCATTTTTTTTATCTATTAGTTTCTATAAACTTTTAGGACTGTAATTTGTGTGTTTGCGCCCCTTTGAGACTTATTCACTTAATCAAACACCCCTTGCTGGGACTTTGTCTCAGGAGGTTAGAACCTTACACGTTTCTCTTTCTTCTCCGCGTAAAAAAATCGCGCAAACAGTTTTTGGCGACCAAAGTGGGAGAATTGGTGTAAATAATGGAGATGCCTCCGAAAAGAAACGCTCAAACTGGCTCGAGCGCGGAGGAAGGAGGACTGGAGCAAACCAACCAGCCTCACGTTCCAGCCGTAGTCGGTCATTTCGAGGGTCTGGTAGACGCTAGTCGATACGAACCTATGAGGGAGTTCGGACCTAACGCGGTACGCGCGTTGTTCGGTGAATTCACGCAGGATGTTGTCGAACAAGTTAGGCTTCAAAATACACATGTCATAGACAAATTCGTATCAACTAGCAACTCACATTACGAAAACATGGCCAAACATCTAAGCTCGTTAAATGAATTAATGGCCAAACATCTAAGATCATCCCACCGAGTCTGTCTCTTTGGACTGGGGACGTAACATTCCCCCAGAGCCAAGTGTTTCTCTCAGCTCGGGGTCGGGTTACGTTCCATCGAGTCTGTCTCTTTGGACTGGGGACGTAACATTCCCTCAGAGCCAAGTGTTTCTCTTAGCTCGGGGTCGGGTTACATCCCACCTAGTCTGTCTCTTTGGACTGGGGACGTAACATTCCCTCAGAGCCAAGTGTTCTCTCAGCTCGGGGTCGGGTTACGTCCCACCGAGTCTGTCTCTTTGGACTGGGGACGTAACATTCCCCCAGAGTCAAGTGTTTCTCTCAGCCTGGGGTCGGGTTACGTCCCACCGAGTTTGTCTCTTTGGACTGGGGACGTAACATTCCCTAGAGCCAAGTGTTTCTCTCAGCCCGGGGTCAGGTTACGTCCCACTGAGTCTGTCTCTTTGGACTGGGGACGTAACATTCCCCCAAAGCCAAGTGTTTCTCTCAGCCCGGGGTCGGGTTACGTCCCACCGAGTCTGTCTCTTTGGACTGAGGACGTAACATTCCCCCAGAGCCAAGTGTTTCTCTCAGCCTGGGGTCGGGTTACGTCCCACCGAGTCTGTCTCTTTGGACTGGGGACGTAACATTCCCCAAGAGCCAAGTGTTTCTCTCAGCTCGGGGTCGGGTTACGTCCCACCGAGTCTGTCTATTTGGACTGGGGACGTAACATTCCCTCAGAGCAAAGTGTTTCTCCTAGCTCGGGGTCGGGTTACGTCCCACCGCATGATCTAATTTTCGGCGCGGGTTGTCCCTTCATAGCCGGGCCTTGAGAGATCGTTTGCAGGAGATTATTCAGAGCAGATTATGAAAGATAAAAAGTGGAATAGAAACATGTAAAAAAAAAGGTCAGCCATCAGTCCTTCAGGAGTACTGTTCTTTTTATATAGTTCTCGGCACCAACTTGTATAACTCGTTGGAACCGACAACTAGGGGACAGATGTTGATGGTATTTTCAGGTCTTATAATATTTAAGCAGTACGGCAGGGGTAAAAAGGTAATTCCCTTCTTGGTCAGGATCATTAATACCGACCCGACCACTAAAAGCCAACAGTAAGGGGCCGAGCATTTTATGATCGGTAACCGACCACTCCAGACCGGATGGTCGGGCATTATGAGATCGATAGCAGAATACTCAATTCAAAAGACCATTGTGACCGACCTCATGAAGACTGAGAATATGGCGAGATATGCTCCAGAAGATAGGACATCATATTCCTACGGATAAGAAGATAAGTGTAGGACACAGAAACTGGGCGACACATGCTGTTCTAGACTCAGGGCCTAGTTGAGAGTACGGAGTAGCCCGCGGAGGACTAAACCAGAGAATAAAGGAGTCGCCACCCGGTGTAAACCGGGAAATGATTTAAAGCCGCACTCACCCCTCGCAAGGGAAGACCTCAAACCGTTGGGTTCGGAATGGTCCCTTACTTATGTCAATTGTAATGAATATATTTGTGTAATATTAACCAAATTTACTCAACATACACATTGGTTTAGGGTGATCTAAATTCCTATAAGACCTAAATCTAAGCATGCTTGAATACAAGTTTTCACAATAACAAATATTCGGTATCGCACATCAAACATGTTACATAAATAACAATCTAAATATACCACAACTTAAATTCCTAATGCAAAAGGTAATTAACTAAGTCATGCTCGAACTAAAACAATATTACAACAACATAATCATGCTTGAAATAAAGTAACATTCTAATGGTCTAATCATGCTCAAATACAAATTTGAGTGAAATGAAACATGTGAATTTTTAAGTGGTACGGGGCATTGTTTCCCGAGTGCAAACCATATTACCGTCCATTCGGATTCGGCTATGGAATTTATATCCGAGTTTCCATCCAATATACCACAAAAAGAATACATGTTCCATTCACTCAAAACCACATCACATACTAATTAATGACATTCATGCGATAGAAAAATAAATTACATGCGATTCTACCTTATTAATTTACATAACCTAAATTAATTAACATGTTAAATTAACTATTCATGATAAGCATTATTAAACACATATTCTAAGTCAATATTTCATGTAAATAAATTCTAAATAACATGCCAAAACAAATATTCATGCTAAACATATTTTCTAAGTTATTATTTCATGTGAATAAATTCCATACAACACCAAACTAATTATTCATGCTAAATGCCATAAAATAAATTTCCTAAATCATGATTCTATATAAATAAATTTAATATAGAGGTGCCCTCAGGTCTTACCTTTTTTTCGCTGTTCGGAGGTGCGTTATACGGCCGTCGGAAGAGCTAAAACATCGTGACTCCACCGGTTCGCTACTTTGGCGTTTTCCTTCGCTGTTTCGCTCTTTTGCTCGCTGTTTTCACTCCGTTTTGATGCCGTGTTGCTGCCGTGTCGCTGCCGTGTTTAGGCCACTGGTTTGCTATGGATTAGGGGGCTGTTTTGGTAAATTTGGAGGGGTATCGGACTGCCATTTGCCCGGTTTCTCGAAGGTTTATAAGTGCAGTTTTTTTATTCACTGTTTCGGCGAATTGGGGACTGTTTGGGCGTGACTTGGGCTGCTGTTTTGGGGGAAATTCTGGGGAATTTTGGAGCAAAATGTGTGCTGGTTTGGGGGCTAAAATAGGGGCTATTTAAGTGGAAATTGAGGGGCTGAACTGGATGCTAATTGGCGTGGACTGCAGAGGAAAAATGGGTGCAGTTTGTGCGTGACTTGTGGGCTGGTTGGAGGCTGTTTGGCGTGAGCTTGAGGGGACTGAATGGAGATGATTGTGGGCTGGTTCCAAGGCTGAGATGAAGGCAGTGACTTGCTTGAATACAAGGGCTGATTTGGTGGTGATGAGGGGCGTGAACTGCAAGGAAAATGAAGGCTATGTGGTGAGGTGCTTTAGGCGTGAGCAATGGGGGAATGGTGGGCTGTTTTTTGGTCTCTAAATGTTTGATCAATTTGTGCTTGATATATGCTTGATGTATCTTTGCCATTTGAGGCTGTTTTTTGGTCTCTAAATGCTTGATCAATTTGTGCTTGATATATGCTTGATGTTTCTTTGCCATTTGAAGTGAATGAATAAGGGTTTATATAGGCAATTGGAGTGCATTTATTGGGTTGGCAAAGTGATGGTGAGAGGTAATTAATTAGGCATGCAAACTTTGTTGACAAAGGAAGGAAAAATGATGTAAATGATGATAATTGTGTTGAAAATGAAGAAAAGGAAGAGGGATGGTGATAGGCGTGGGGTAGAAGGCTTAAATGGTGTGGGGATGACCTAATTAATGCCTTGGAAAATTGATGTCAAGGTAAAAGCTTGGTCAAAGGTTAAAAACAAGCTTGGTAGATGTGTGAATCTTGTTTGAATAGTGCATGGAGGGGTAAAAATGGTGTCATGGGCGTGGGCTTCTTGCTTGGTGGGCTTGGTGCTTGGTTTATTTTGGTTTCATGGGCTTTGGATGTGGTTTTAGGTGTTTAGGTGGGCTTGGAAGGGTTTGTGGTGATTTTGGGCCAAGGATATGCCTCGAAATGAAGATCCGACAAGCGAACTCAGAGCGAACTTAGCGAAATAATTCCAAAATAATATGTCAACTCTTGACTTCTCATTCCAACGACCGTATTCCGCGACCTCCACGACTAAAAGGCGGTGCCTCCTTACGAGACTCATCATTGGGCTCGGTATGTAAAAATGCAATGCCTACAATAAGTTATTCTACTTTCATGTGGGAAAATTGATAAGTCAGTGTCCTAATAGGATAAAGGAAGTGAATGTAATTTCAACTAGGAATCCTTATGGGAAAAGGAAAACTGTTTCTTTGCTATTATAAATAGGAGGGGAAAGCGTGCTTGTGAGGTAGAGTTGAGAGTTGAGAGTTGAGAGTTAAGAGTTGAGAGTTGAGAAGAGAACAAGAGAGAATTAGACTTGTAAACACAAAACAGATCAGAGAAACATATTTCGGTAATAAAACATCGTCCGTTCTGTGCCCGTAGATGTAGGTTGGATCTGATCCGCCGAACCACATTAAATCTCTTTGTTGATTGGTGAATTTACTTATCTTTTGCCAAATTTTCTTTTGGTTTCCTATAAACAAAACAAATTCACAGTTGGAGGAGGATTATCTCGGGAGTAAAAAAAAACCCTGATTGCTCCTGAGACCAAAATCAGCCGTCAATAAGATGTCGTGAGATCCTCTCCTTCCCCCATTTGTAAACCAATATCCCGTGGTAGACTGACGCTCATCTAGGTCTCCTACTAAAAGCTTTTTAATTTTAATCTATTGATCCCCCAAACTCGTTTAAACTTTCAGGATGATGAAAGGGATAAATCACAGAAGACAACTGAAGTGGATAAATAACTAATTCCGACCAGAAAATGGCATGGGTACGCAATTTCAGTAGGAATGATTGTTGCTCCTTTTATATTTCAGATCTTATTATCTTTGTTTGAAGGTCGGGTAAGATTACGTACATCAAGCGGAAGTCGGTCCTGCTGCTATTTGGGGTGGGAAGACTACACGCTATGTAAAGAATGTTGTTAAAATTATAGTATTCTAATAACATTCATGAATGTAAATCTCATAATAAAAAAAATAAATATTTGAGACTGAAATTTCACCATCCATTTTGAATTATTTTTATTTTTTCCCTGTGACTCATCTCATATTCTATTGGCAGAAGATTCATTTTGATATTTGATTATGCAATGTGAGTCATTTGACTTCGGCCTATTCTACGTGTGATATTCGATTATGATTCTCTTTCAAGCACGTTCTTTTGACATGTTTTCGTAATTGCCTGCCACTTATATTTGTAAGGATCGATAATAGAGAATGAAGTGTTTCCTAAAATCAAATTTTGCTCCTATTGAATCAATGTTAATATTAAATTATTTTCTACAATCACAACATTTTGAATTGACATTAGCATCCTGTTGGGGTTGGTGCTCACAGCGCCAATTCCCGGTTGTATTTCTTTATGAATACTTCTGTAAAACATTATTATTTTGAATAATATATGCAGTTTCTATAATATAATGTATCTTTTAATATGGTAAAGACGTAATGACCTTAGAATGATTAGTCATGGTACTGTTGCAAAAGCGTCGCAACTGACATTGAGTAGTATCATGACGTTGTCATTCTCAGACAGTTTCTGGTCAAGGTTTACACTACTTGGTCAGTATAGGAAACCCGTTGAGACCGGTACATGTCGTATACTGGAATATATGATTCCAATGGTTTCTCAATGAACCATCAGTCTTGGAGACTGATATAGACGTGTGGGTGTTTATAGCGGATAAACACTAAATGACTCGCCGAAGATTCTTAATGGATGGTACACCAACGTCAATAAGAATATTCTCGGGTTGAGTAGCACTTGTGATTCTTAGACTTGAGATGCCATTGTGGGCACATGAGACATCTTCTACACTTAGATGGCAGTCACGTCACCGATCTATTTAGATCAGACCTCCGCATGTTCATTGGGTGTAGATAGATCCTCAAGGTGTCCTATGTGTATCAAGATAGGATCCGTCAGTTCTGTGTACCAGAGCATATGTAGTCCATATGATTAGCAATCAGATAAAACCATGGGCCCGTGGTAAAGTTTAGAACTAGTTCTAAACATTCTTATAGAGATTGCTAATAGAATAGTCGACTGGATAATCCCCATAGAGATTTGACGTTTACATCTATATCTCTGGGATATATCCGGATACTTGTGACAGATGAATTATACATTTGCCATGACCTCGACCTGTATGATTCAGCGAGTTTATCCGTGATCATCATAATTTACGGGTGGATAAATTATGGACACGAAATTAGATTTTGTGACGGATATGCCTGAATCTAGAGAGTCTCAATAATGAAATATACTCGTAGAGCACTAGAGTAACATTTATGAATAATATTGATTATTTATAAAGTCGTTTAAAGGTTAAACGCAAGATACATGCTAAAGGGACCTGATAGTCATTTACTTAATTATTGTGTATTTACATTTAATACTTGATTAATTTAAATACACATTAATTAATAGTCAAATTGAGATATTTGACTAATATCCTAAATGAATATATGTATTTGATATTTAATGTAAATATAATACATATATCTAATATATTTATATTTAATTAATTAATTAATTAATTAATTGTTAAATGATTAAATTAATTAAAATATAAATATCTTAACATTTGGATATTTGGTTTAAATGATTAAGTTGCCTTTGTTGACTTAATATAAATATCTATAAAGTGTTATTTAGATATTTGTATCAAGTTGATCAAATTAATGTCAAATGAAATTGAAATTCCTTTTCCTAATATATGCTTGTAATTTCGGCCAAGGGCTTTTAGTGAGCAAGTATATATTGTTTTCTTTTTCATTTGATAATAACCTAATACACTTTTACAAAAACTCCATTAAAGGAAACAAGAGAAACAAGAGAGGAAGAAAAGAAGAAACCAAAGAAAAAGCTTGGATTTAGTAAGTTTTTTCAACTTACTATTAGATAGGAAAATATTCCTTAAGATCTAGGCTACATCTTGTGATGTTCTTGTTTTATTCTTTTCTTTATTCTTTGTGTTTTTGGTGAATGGAAGTTTGGTAAAAGTGTTGAGCATGTATAATGATGGAAGCTTATGGCTATTGTAGTAATAAATATTCTTTTATGGTTTTTGGAAACCTTGTTGCTAATCTAGAGTTGTTGACCCACTCTTAGATGACCTAGATTTGATCTTGAGTTGTTTCATTGTGTTGAGACTTTGATTGAATGGAAGAATGATGATTGAAGTAATTGATTTAACCAATTTGGTCTAATTTGTCCAATTTGAAGAAATTGAAAAATTAGGGTTCATGACCACTTCCAATTTTGGGGCTTTTCATTTATGTTGTGTATAAGGATGTTTATATGATGCATATAAAGTTTCATGTTGATTGGATTACATCTTGATGTGTTTTGAAGCATGAAATGACAAAATGCACAATAAGGCACCTTAATGGTGCATTCGGCCAAGGAGAGGAAATTTGAGATTTTTGGTCGCCTTAGTGTTTTAATATTTTGAACATGCTAAGTTCATCTTAGAAATGATTTATAATCATTCAAAATTGATTTGATCAATTTCGGATTAAAATGAACAAAATACCAAGTGTAAGGGCAATTCGATAAATTCATTTAAATATGATTTATTGAATTTTATTTTCATAATTTGATTATTGGAATATTAAATAAATATGTTTATTTAATTAATCCGAGAAAAACTTTTGACATCGGAAAATTCGATTTTCCACCGCTTCCGCTGCATTACCGGATTTAGCCCCTAAAACCCCTACATATCCAAGTAATGGCAGTGCAGTGACGGAACCATTAAGGAGCGAGCGGTGATAAATCTGAAAATCTATTAAATATATCTTATAATATATTATTTACAAATTTAAATTCTTGATGAGATAATTTTGATTTATCCCTTCAAAATGAAAGATTTGAAATTCAAATTTATCTTCGTTAAATGAAATTATATTTCACTAACTGAATATTCTGGCTATTTAAAATCAAATTTTATTTCAATAATTCAACTTTCTGACTATTCACTAAGCGACAAGATAAGAATATTAGTTCGAAAAAAATCATAACAGATAAATTTCAAACTTAAGGAGAAATATAACACAAAATATGAAAATAAACATATAGTTAATTTCATTAAAAGCCCTTTGTGTGTGTGTTTTTTTGGGGACCATTACCAATTATATCTTCTTCTTTTTCAATAATCACAATCTAAAGTTTCAATGATTTAATTGAGCCTCTATTATTACACTACGCACTACGCATACATTAAATTACCACGAGTAACGTTTTAAAGATTAGACCGATGATTAAATTGGTTAGTTCGATTGGTTAAAATATCTCGGTTGAACTGATAAAACATGTAATAAATAATTTTAATTACTTAAAAATTATAAAAAATATAATTAATTTTATTTTTTAGTTTAATGGGTTAAGAATCGGTCAAACGATTAATCGATTTTGAATAATTTTTTAACACACTGATTTTTTTATTCAATCAGATTAGACTCACGATTGGTTTTCGATTCGACAGGTTAAACCAACCAGTGCAATTTGGTTTTAAAAACAATAGTTACGGACCCATTGGCATCCCAATCATATCATTCTGATGTAATTATATCTTATATACACACAAATGAAACTAAGGTTTAGTTTTTGATCTCATTCTCATAGGACTTTGATGTGTAGTCCATATAGTGTCATTAAACAAGAAATCAACATGCAACAAACAAATCAAACCAAAAAATAGATCTAAAATGCATAAACCCTAAAAAAACCTTTAAAACTTGAGAATCAGAAAAATCTTGTTATAAAGACGAAAAATAGTAGTCCGGATCAAGAAGATTCTCTGTCATTAAGAACTTATCGGCCCCGTTTCAGTGCTCTACGGATTTGTGGCCAATGTTCTCACATGATAACCCGAATTCCTCTTGTTCAAGGTGCACTCCTTAACAAGATCTTGAACATGGAATATGGTGGAATACTCTCTTGACTCAAGAAAGTAATTCAGACTCTCACTTGTAGGAAGAAATTCGGATTTCATTTGTGTGTCCTAAAAGGAACATAATGGCTTCCTTTTATAAGCATGGAAGGGTGCCTCAAGGGCACCATTTGGGTTAGAGTGCAACCCTCCAAAGAGTTGTACCCCTCCTATGCATCCCTTGAGCATAAGACCATGCAACACACAAATGGAGGACATGTCCCTAAGGGGTACCATCCAAAGGACATGTCCCTCCTCCATCCAACATAAAATATTTGAATATTTGAAGAATTTACAACAATCCCCCACAATTTTTCAAATATTCATGAAAACACTTGATAGAGTTTCCATGAACTAAAGCTGCATCGAAATAGGTAGCTTTCGCCTTGAACCTTTCCTAGTGAATGACAATCAGATTTACTTGGCAAACCAGTGACCCATAGTCTTGAATTGTTCTGCCGTTGGTGTAAACCAAGACAACTGCCAACATACAACTTTACTTCGACCATTTCCTGTTCTACGGTTGTGTTCATTTCGGCCTTGAACAACGGTCCTGGATTCATCAAGTACTTTAGGGTAACCCGCCTTTAAAAGTTCCCATGGAAGCGGCCTCACTTCTTACTTGAAATAGGTGATCTACTATGAAGATGTAATCTGCCTTTACCCCCATTAGGACTTATCTCCTAATATAGTGATCATTAAAAGCCTTAGCTTATCCTAACCATGACAGACAGTACTCAGCGTCATTATCAGAATGAGAAAGAGTACAAAACTCTTCAGTGCTTGTTTTGAATTGCACAAAGTTTCTGTTGTCCATTTTGAACCTAGATCTTGGGATCTCCAGTCAGCTAGGTTGGGTTTCCACAGTGACAATTCTTAGATTATAGGCTTTAAGCCCATTCCCCTCGATGATTTCTCAACTTGCTCTCGAGGTAAACCTTTAGTTAGTGGATCCGCTAGGTTTCATTCGACTCAACATAATCGATCGATATTATGCCACTTGAGAGCAGTTGACCTATGGCATTATGTCTCTGACGTATATGTCGAGACTTACCATTATACATTGTATTTTGGGCTCTCTCAACGGCCGATTGGCGGTTACAATGTATGTTCATTGCTGGCATCGGTTTGGGCCAACTAGGAATATCCTCCAGGAAGTTTCAAAGCCATTCCGCTTCTTCCGCTATTTTGTATAACGCTATGAACTCTGATTCCATAGTAGACCAGGCAATACATGTTTACCTCGAGGATTTTCATGACACGGCTGCATTACCAAGTGTGAAAACAAATCCACTCGTAGATTTGGAATCCACTTTATCAGATATCCCGTTAGCATCACTATATCCATCTAGAACAACAATATATCTCTCGTAATGTAGCCCATATTTTTGAAGTTTCTCATACCTCAAAACTCTTACTATGAATTTCCAATGATTATGTCCTGGATTACTTGTATATCTGCTAAGTCTGTTCACAGCTTGAGCGATATCAGTTCGTGTATAATTCGTGAGATACATCAGACTTCCGATGATCCTTGAATACTCTATTTGCGATACGCTTAAGCCAGTATTATTTGATAGAGGAAGAGTTAGGTTAGCTACTCCCAAATCTTTCATATTAAATTTGCTGGATAACACTTTCTTGGTAGACCTAATCAACTCATTATTATTACCAATTATCAACATATCGTCTATATAGAGACATACAATGACATATCATTTTTGAGTTGACTTGGTGAACATACACTTATCACACTCATCGGTTTTAAACCCACTTGACAACATCTATTTGTCAATTTTCTCATGTCATTGTCTAGGTGTTTGTTTTTAATCCGTACAAGGATTTTACAAGTTTGCACACCTTATGTTCTCATCCAGGAACATTAAACCCTTCTGGTTGTTCCATGTAAATCTCTTCATCCAATTCACCACTCAAAAATGACGTCTTTACATCATTTTGATGCATTTCAAGACCAAATATAGCTGCTATGGCTATGAGCATTCTTATCGATGTGATACGAATCATTGGTGAATAGGTGTCAAAGTAAACAAGGCATTCTTTTTATCTATAACCTTTTATGACAAGCCTTGCCTTGTACTTATCTATTGATCCATTCGTTTTCATCTTTCCTTTGAATATCTATTTGTAGCCCAATGGCTTACATCCTGGAGGAAGATCAACCAACTCCCAAGTATGGTTCTATAGGATTGAATCAATCTCACTGTTAATAGTCTCTTTCCATAGAGGTGCCTCCAGAGAAGATATTGATTCTTTATAGCTTTGAGGCTCATTTTCTAACAAATATGTCAGAAAATCGGATCTGAATCTTGGTCAAACTGATCATTGTCCTTGACAGTATCAATAGATCATTCTTTGTCTTTCCTTACAAGGAAATATCTTTTCAAAAAATATTGCATTCCTCGACTCAATCATCACATTTGGATTGATATCAGGAATCTCATACTTGTGTACCAAGAATCGATACGCACTACTATTACAAGTATATCCGAAGAATATACAGTCAACAGTTTTGGGTCATATTCCACATTCTTAGGTTTAGGAACCATCACCTTGGCAATTGGCAAGACACCCCCACATTTTCAGATATTTGTAAAATGTACATAACCTTTCCACAACTCATATGTTGTCTTGTCCAATTTCCTGTGAGGAAGCTTGTTCAGAACGTAGTTCGCGGAAAGCAGGGCTTTCCCCCATAAGTTCTGAGGTAAACCAGAACTAGTCAACATGACATTCATCATTTCCTTCAACGTTCGATTTCTGCACTCAACAATCCCGTTTGTTGAGGAGAATAAGGAGCAGAGGTTTCATGAATAATTCCGTGCACAAAATAATATTCACTGAATGATGAAACATATTCACTACCGCTATCACTCCTGATTCTTTTGATTTCCTTGCCAAGTTGACTTGCAACTTCGTTCTCAGTGTATAAAGCTCTCAATAGCTTCAGCTTTGCACCTCAACAAATACACTTAACAAAATCTTGTGCTTTCATCGATAAAAGTGACAAAGTACTTTTTACCGCCTCTTGTTTGCATAATATTCATGTCACACACGTTAGTGTGTACAAGTTTCAACACATGCCTCACACTTATGTTGGCTATCAATGCAAATTTGGGTATAAGGTCCATGTTAATTAATGTATGCATTGTATCATAATTAACATGTCCTAACCTCTCATGCCATACATTTTGTGACTCAATAATATAAGCAGAAGTTTCAGCTTTATTAGTAGCACAATTGACAGTCATTGAAAAGGCCCTCAGCGAGGTATCATTTTCATATATAGACATCATTTTTGGTCAATACAATCTTGTCGGAAAAAAATACAAACCTGAGACCGAGTTCTTCTGAATATTTGGAACATGCAAACATTCTTATATGTAAGCTCCGTTCCAGATATCATTTTCAGAACTATTGTGTCTTGTCCAACCACTCTAGAGGTAGACGAGTTTCCCATTGTCAGATGATCGCCGCCATTGACCTTCTGATACGAGGAAATGATCTTGCTATCAACACAGATATGACGAGTAACCCCAGTGTCTACCCACCATTCTCTCGGATTCCCAACCAAGTTGGCTTCAGTTACCACTGCTGAGAGGTTCATTTCTGAAATCTCATCAGTTAACTGCTCATCTTCAACGACATAGGCCTCATTTTTCTTGCCCTTATCCTGAGACTTCTTGTTTCTGCAGTCCTTTGTCATATGACCGCTCTTTTCACAGTTGTAGCACTTCATCTTGAACTTCTTATTCGCTTGGGAAGAATCAGCTCCACTGTTTCTCTTGTTGCTACCCTTTACACCCTCAATGATGTTGGCTTTAGACTCCATAGTCTTGTAGTTGGCCTTCTCGGACATTTGTTGTCTTGTTCGATTCTCAATCGAACTCCAAGGTATTCAAGGCTCATCTGCTTCTTTTTATGTTTTAGATAGCTCCTAAAGTCCTTCCATGATGGAGGCAACGTTTCAATTATGGTGGCAACTTGAAAATTCTCACAGATTTCATTCCTTCACTCAGTATTTCATGAATGATCAACTACAGTTCACCTAACTGAGACATCATTCTACCCACGATAAATTTCTTTTGTCCGGCATCCTCAGTTTTGTATTTCTTCTCGAGAGATTCCCAGAGAATCTTCGCAGAAGACATGCCTTAGTACACAATGTACAAGGTATTGTCAAGACCACCCATAAGGTAGTTCTTGCATAGGAAGTCGCCAGAAGACCATGTCTCTTCTCGTAGTTCCTTGGCTACCTCTGATTCACCCTCCACAGGACCCGGAGGATCTTTGAGGTACTTAGCCAACTGCAAAGTTGTCAGGTAGAACAGTATTTTGCTCTGCCACTGTTTGAAGATTGCCCCACCAAACTTTTCCGGATTTTATCCATGAGAGACTGGTACTGTGATGTTTCTGCTTTGAAAAATCAACAGGGGTCAATAGGTCTACAAAAGACAAATTGCACAACGATCAACAAATGATCTTGTTCAAAGTGATATACTAAGTAACCACTTGTTGTTCTATTGGACGGTGGTTCCAATAAACACAAGTCCTTGAATTTAAACTAAAGATTCTTTAGAAAAATGAATAAACGAATATTCCCAGAGGACGACGGGGGTCCGGAGTAACCACTTAAATCCCTGACCACTTAGGCTCTTATCGCTTTTTTGACAGAATATTCTTTAAACACTTTTTCAATAAGATCTTTTAGCAATTCAAACCTAGTATTATACTTATTTAATAGCACAAACTGTATACGATATGTGTAGATATATGTGTAAGTGTCAATCAAGATTGGATGGAATTACTTGTGTAAAATTACACTTTAAATTCTCAACCAAGTATGCAACACACAATAAATTTTTCAACTTTATCACTAAGTGTATGCTTGTGATAATTGAACAACCTAATAATAACTTAAATCTATACTACCAAGATTATAGTGATTCAGTATATGATTAACCAAGTTAATATTAATATAAGTCTTTGCAGTTTATAACAATTCCATGACTATTTCGTTAGTGTCCCGTTCGTATCTACGTTCGAACGAGATTGTCCAGTGTGTGTACGTTCGTGTTACGTTTGATAACGCATTCAAACGAAGTGTTCCAGAGAGTTCACGTTCATGTAGCGTTTGATAACGCGTTCGAACAGAATGTTTCCAGAGAGTTCACGTTCGTATAGCATTCTAGAACGCGTTCGAACAGAATAATTCCAGAGAGTTTGCGTTCGAGTTGCGTTTAGGACGCATTCGAACGTTCTTAGGCAGAAGGCTTGCGTTCGAGTTGCGTTTGAATACGCGTTCGAATATTTTTACAAATTTTCAGATTTTTTCCTTCGCGTGCATCGGACGTTCGAACGCCCTACGGGTTTTTCATGCACAGTCTGTATATTTTCCCAGAAATTTTCTTAACTACGCATGTGATTTACTATTTAACAACACGAGTTGATAAGTTCTTAAGATTGTAGTCCATATAGTGTCATTAAACAAGAAATCAACATGCAACAAATAAATCAAACCAGAAAATAGATCTAATATGTATAAACCCAAAAAAAAACCTTTAAAACTTGAGAATCAGAAAAAACTTATTATAAAGACGAAAAATAGTAGTCCGGATCGAGAAGATTCTCTGTCCTTAAGAACTTATCGGCCCCGTTTCAGTGCTCTACGGATTTGTGGCCAATGTTCTCATATGATAACCCGAATTCCTCTTGTTCAAGGTGCACTCCTTAACAAGATCTTGAACTTGGAATATGGTGGAATACTCTCTTGACTCAAGAAAGCAATTCAGACTCTCACTTGTAGGAAGAAATTCATATTTCATTTGTGTGTCCTAAAAGGAACATAATGGCTTCCTTTTATAAGCATGGAAGGGTGCCTCAAGGGCACCCTTTGGGTTAGAGTGCAACCCTCCAAAGGGTTTCACCCCTCCTATGCATCCCTTGAGCATAGGACCATGTAACACACAAATTGAGGACATGTCCCTAAGGGGTATCATCCAAAGGACATGTCACTCCTCCATCCAACACAAAATATTTGAATATTTGAAGAATTTACAACATGATGATCTTCAATTAATTTCATTTTTTACTTTCTTCACATTATTGCCCGCTATTTTTATATAGATATAATATGTTGTCAATATATTACGTAGGATGTTGTTTTGTCTTAATGATAGAATTAGAACCCCAAATATGTCCAAAGTACTTTTTGCATATACCATGAAAATACTGAAGGGTGGCAAAATGAATTAACGAATTGAATCAAAATGTGATTGATTCGTATTCTATTTGTTTATTAAATGAATCTTAATATCACGATTCGTATTCGATTCGTTTATTAAACGAATCGAATACGAATATTCGTTTAGTCATGATATTACTCAATAACATAATTTATCATAATTTATTTACATTAATTTTTTTATAAACATATACATATGAAATATGTAATTAATATATTTACTTAAAATATCTAATCAAATATCGACAATATTATTTTTTTCTACGGTAATTAACTATATTTTCTCGTTTCTTAATTAAAAAATAACAATAATTAATAAAAATAAAATAATAAAACGAATACTAAACAAATAAACGAATCAATCAGCTTAAATTCGTATTCGATTCGTTCAATAAACGAATCGAATCGATTTGACCCATTTATTAAACGAATCCATTTTTTCAAATCCATATAAAATGAATCGAATCGAACAAATAAACGAATATTAACCCAAATTGTCACTCCTAACAAAAATAGAGAAAATGACCAAAACTTTCATCTTGTTTAGCGAAATTAACTATTTCACTCTTCGTATTTTAAAACCTACCAAAGATCTCCTTATGTTAATAATTTTTCGTTATCTATTGATTGCATTTGTTGCTTTATAATAATGTTAAAATTTTATTTGTTTTCAACTATCAAATTTGTCTATTATTAAAAAAATAAAAAAAATAAAACTAAATTTATCTTTAAAAGTATACCAAACTGTTAAATAGTGTTGGATTCAGGATCTGACCTTTAGGTCATGGGTTCGAATCTAGTGGGTGTGTTTGTTGTAAGAGCATGTGGCAGTTGGAGGTTTTACCTACTCCGTTAAGCCCAAGTCGGGTGGTTTGGAGGTTGGATTTCCAACGTTTCCGAAAAAAATTATTATAACATAATGCCCCAATAGATGTGGTTTGGTGGCAAATGGTTTAAAATTTTATTGTTAAGTCTTGGATTTGATTCCAGGTATGTATTTCTTATAAGAGTTTGAGACAGTTATGGATTTTACCTATTCTATTTAAGCTCGAATCGGGTGATTTGACGACGGATTTCCAACATTTCACTAAAAAACCTCATGCTGATAGAATAAACAATACATTTTTGAAGTAGAAAATGTCAAATCTCTCCATAATTAATTTTGCCAATAGGGTTTTTGTTAATTTCCTAAAAAAATAAAGAGGGTTTTGGTTAATTTCCTTAAAAAAAATAACTTTGAAATGTTTAGGGTTTGGAGGTGCCAACAATTGACCATACTAATTGACAATTCATCAGATATTAGTTGTAGGGTAGCTCTTATAGAAGAATAAAGTAGAATTCAATCAATGTCCATTTATTTACTTAGCTATCTCTTATTTTTTTCGTCATCACTTTACCTTATAGATCACGAAATTGATGCAAAATTAAAGCTATTTTGGTCATATTTCTAGAAAAAATCAATTTCAGGATTACATGGAAAATGACATATAAACTCCCAAGTTTCTTAAAAAATGATAATTACATCACCAAAATTTCGTTCAATAGTTAAAAAAACTAACCATATATATTATGTTATCAAATTAAAATATTTACGTATTTTTTATGAAATTTTAGGATGTATCTGTCTTTTTTACAAAATTTTAGGTTATGAGATACATAAGTAGATTTTAAAAAAATAAAGAGATGTGTTTATCCATTATATAAATTTTTTGAAATGTATATGTGCTTTTCCCTAAACAATAATAAAGTTGATGATATTAACAAATTCTTGCTTCTCATTAATGATTTGATTATTGGATTCATTAGTTGCGAAGCAAATTGTTTATTTTGCTAAGAAACTCGAAATGATTGGTAATTAATTATGAAATTGTTACAAAGAGTGAGAGAGCTATACACCTAGATATTATTTTTAAGGACTTTACTTAAGGTCTGGTTTAAAAATTAAAGGTAATTTTTTTTTTCAGTCCCTATAATTTACCTTTAATTTTGATCAGAAGAAACTAATTTGTGACATTGTTGTCTGGGACACAATCTAAAACAAGACTCGTATATCCACACTTTTGAAGAGTGGGTACTCGGACTGATTTGATTCTATTCAAATAAAGTCTACGAATCTAGTTTATTGGGCAATGTGCTTATAACACTATGTACTTGGTAAAAGTGTAAATGCCACTGATCTGTTAGCCCTAGTTCATAGTGAAGCAAGTGGGCCCATGTCTAGCTAGGATAGAGGTGGATATGAATATTTCGTGACCTTTACGGATGTGGCATCGCGTTATGGTTATGTGTTTCTTTTGAAGAACATAAATCAGAAACTTTTACGGTTTCGACACGAAATAGACAAACAGATCGGCTAGTATTAAACCGTCGTGGTAAGACCATAATGGAAAATACTTAAGCAATAATTTTCTTATATACTTGAAAGAGTATATTATTCTTTCAATGAGGACTCCTAATGGAACACGTCAAAGTGACGGTGTGTCCGAACCGAGTAACCGAATTTTGTTGGACATGATAAGGTTAATCATGAGTCGCTCTGAGCTACCATTTCCTTCAACGGATAAACATAAATAGTGCAGAACTTATTTAGAACAAGGTTCCATAAAAATCTGTTTGACTGACTTCATATTAGATATGAACGGGAAAGAAATCAGGTTTCTCAATCCTGATAATTTGGGTATGCTAGGCATATGTTTGGATGATACCAAACTAAAACCCAAATTGGATAAGTGCGAATTTTAGGTTATCCTAGGGATACCATAAGTATAGTACTTATACAACTCACTAGAGAACAATGTAATTTTTGCTCACCATGCGGTTTTCCTAAGAGGAATACTGCTATGCAGTGGTAAGTGGGAGGATAGTAAAACTCGATGAAAATCGGAGTAATACTATTCAAGGCACTGAATCCTAATAGAACACAAATAGCTCATCAATGATGAAACTATTCCATTAATCTTCGAATACACAAGAACCACGTATGTCGGAGAGAGTCAGAAAACAACCTGGGGTATGGGTTTCTGATCTCACCTCGTAAAGATGTCAATCTTTTGAGGTATCCCAACTGACTACGTATGAGGAAGTGATACAAGGTATCGACTTCCTATTATGGAAAAGTACCATGATTCCGAAATGGATTCCATGTATATCAACATGTTTAGAACTAGTTGATGTACCGCAAGGCATTGTGCCTATAGGTACTTATAAGTCTTCTAGGAAGACATACATGGAGGGCAACATACCAACGTACTAAGCTAGGCTTGTAGCGGAAAGGTATCGTTATCAACATTGTGTTGATTACGATTCAACCTTTTACCAGTTGCCATGCTAAATCCATTTGGATAATGCTTGCTAAAGCTGCGTGTTTCATTTATGAAATATGTCAGCTTAACGGGAAAATCACTTTCCTGAAAAGGAAACCTTTTGGAGAATGTTTACAACATCCTGTCGGTTTTGTCTTACCATAACTAGCAAACAAGGTTTGCAGGTTATTCGATCCATGTTTGGATTGAAGCAATCATAGGTTCTTGGAATTATCATTTTGATATAATCATAATGGAGTACGATTTAATTCAAAATGAAAAATGATTCTTGTGTATATAAGAGGGTTAGTGGGAGCGCACTGACAATACTGTCCTGTAAATAATGATAATATGTCATTTCTTGGAAATGATATTCCCATAAAACCAATCGGTGAAAGCTTGGCTTTCGAGAAAATTCTTCGTAGAATTATTGGGAGAAACAACCTTTATTCTAGGAATAAAGATCTTCTGTGAAAGATTTAAAGTTGTTACCACTCTCCGAGAACTCGTACATTGAAAAATGTACGCGACCTGGTGTCTCATACGCTTTGAGCATATGGATTCACAATTGGGCCAATCCAAGTGATAGTCACTGGATTGAAGTTGAGAACATACTTAGTATCTTAGAGATCTAAGGATGTTGCCTTAAACTATGGAGAATGAGAACTTGAAGTGACTGGGATCACTGCTGTATGTTTCCAAACCGATAAAGACGATTATAAGTCGCAAATGGTACTATACAGTTGGAATAACGGCACAGTGAGCTGGAAATCTTCCAAGCAAGATAATGTTACCGTATAAACAACAAATACGGGTTATTCCTATAGCTGAGGCAGCTATAGAAGCCATTTGGGTCGATAATAAATCTAATTAGATTAGATATAGTTCTGTTAGCAGCTGAGCTAGGTGTCAGCACAAGCTAAAGAATTAATGGTCTCATCAACGATCCGGATACATACTTCGATATTCATCTGATTCATTCGGATCATACATCGTGGCGATGTGATGATCTAATAAATCGCGTCAGACGATAATCATGCAAATGCGCTGACGAAAGCCTTTCCTCAGCAATTTGAGCCAACCGTACATAGTTCGGGTGTCAGACACTCGAGTGACTGGCTATAGGCCAAGTGGGAGATTGTTGGATAATTATGACCCATAGCGTCACTATTTGTACAGATCATGGTGTTGTTGTACAAATTAACTATGTGACAAAAGAGATTGCACTCTTATCATTTGTGATTAGATCACCAAGATATATAAATGATAGGAGGTCCCTGTGATTTGTTCATGGATTGAGAATGATATGAGACAGTATCAGTCCACGAATGATAAATCATTAAATATCCATAGTCAGAGTATTATCGAGATTGGACATCGATGAATACATAAAAGACTAGTATTACACTTGTGCGCGTTGTGAGGGCACAACATCATAGTTCTCATATATTTGGGTATAGGATACTCATGCAAGTGTAATCGGAGGTTGTGTTTCACCGATGGTACGGGAAACAGCTTCGCTCTGGATAGACCCCTTTGGAATTCCATTGGTAGTATGACTAAGTGTCTATGGAAATCCGAAATCAGGGTAGGTGTATTTGGTCTTAACATTAGACTTGCACCGCTAATACTTACGACAATCAATATACTTTGGTTGCGGTCGTCCAGGGCTTTAACAGGTTCAGTGTACGCCAATTCTGGGTATATCGAGAATCGTAGTGTGTTGGGTGTGATGTCAAGACGGAAGTGTCACTCCAGTCATATGGAGTTGATGATCGCGCAGGGATACAGAACTGGTTCTCTAAAAAGGTTGCAACCATCAGGATAATATGACTTGGTCATGATTATCTGATAATAAAGAGACTAGTTGCTCGTAATCCGATATATGCTTCGTACGGGGCAGGCACTGTACCAGCCCCATGCCTTGCATGTGATCATCCGATACTGGATCGAAATACGCAATACCACATATACTACGCCTGATATAGATCCTTTATTTCTGTAAGGATATTTCTGGAGAATTGGGTAGGCATGGTGCTTTGCTAGAAGCCAATCTTATCTTGTAAATCGGTATAAACGTAGTACTACGTACTTACGTGTTCGGATAGTCCGACGACCGAATTTACTGCAAACATATCCGGGGATCTCATGGGTCGCTTCCCGAAGATTCACCGATGACATATGACTCGCACTTTTAATTAATCTGGGATTAATAAGATGAGAGAGAAAATTAATCTGGGATTAATTGCAAGATATTTTATCTGGGATAAAATATCATTTAAAGAGAGAGAGAACGATTACTTTGGAATTAATCGATAAATTAATAAATTAGATATATTAAACGAAATTGGATTTCGACGTGGAATTAAAATTAGATTTTAATTCGGGTGAACGAATTAATTTAGAATTAATTCGTTAGCGACGTGAATAGTGACTTCGCTAGGCGTAATCATTTAATTGCGTCGCAACAGAAAATTCGTTAATTTGGAATTAGCGAACCTGAGCCTGGGATTATTTGCGAGCACATTCGCATTTCGAATTCGAGTGCGGCACGCAAGTCAAATCAAGCGTCAAATCATTAGTCGCATCAAGCGTCAAATCACTTGTCACTTTGAGTGATGTGACTTGACAACTTGATTGATAAATGTGACTTGATGGGAGTTGTTGGGAGCTTTTAAAGCTTGTCATTTGTTGACTTTTTTGAAATCAATTTGTGTATATGATTTTTGGAAAATCATTTACCATTTTCTTGACGTAACATAACAACTCTTCTCTCTCTCCATTCTTTTCCTCATCTCACGCCCAACAAGGGCTTTTCTTGTTCTATTTTTAGAAAAACCGTGAGTAATAAGGGAAGCAAGTGCTTGATTTTGTGGCAAAATCAAGAGAGCTAGCACTCCCAAAGACATGCAAAGGTGATAGGGAAGTCCACCCATGAGCCGGGAATCATTTGACGAAGCTTGGAGCTTGTTCAAGGACCTCCAATGGCCAAAAATGAGGAGCAAAATGCAGTGCACTGCCGTGAGCAGTAAATAGGGTAGTGAAGATTTTTGTTGCCTCGCGCTTCAGTCAACCAATTGATGTGAGTATTCTGCAACTCCCTCGATTGTATTCACACATGTTCATGCTTGTTTATTGATCCTTGGGACTTTAGTAAACTCCAACAAATAGAACTATCTTGTAAAAGGCATAACACAAACAGCTCGATCCACTTTGACCAGTCGTAAAATAGGTCGGCCGAACTCATTCTAGTAATAAAACACCCCCACTCATTTTGTGCCCGTGGACGTAGGCTGGATTAATCCCGCCGAACCACGTAAAAACTCTTCGTTGATTGTGTGTTTTATCCGCTTTTTGTCAAGGTTTGCTTTTGGTCCCCCATAACCAAACAAATTCACAGTTAGGGGAGGATTGTCTCGCGAGCTCTATCCCAATTTTACCGTCGAGACCAAAATCACCCGTCAACAGTTGGCACCGTCTATAGGGAAAGAGCAAAAAGCAACTCGCATAGTAAGACGATGGCGGAAGGTGGAAACCACAGGTCATCGGAGACACTAACAACAGAATGGATGGGAAAAATGGAGGAAAGCAGGAGAAAAGATAGGGAGGAAAAGCAGACCCTCATGAAATCTCTAATGGATAAGTTGGAAGGAATAGAGAAGAGGAACGATGAAAGATTAGAAGCCGGAACAAACTGGAAGCGAAGCGAGATAGCCAAAGGGAATATGGTTGTAGATATAAGTGGGGATGATGAGCCCGGGATGGAGGACTCCCAGAGAATGAGGTCTGTAGTAATGACGAAAGCTTTGCAGATGGAGAACATGTGGGAAGAAGAAGAGGAGAGGCAGTCACCAGAATCCTCCAGTAACATCCCCCACTTTGATAAGGGGATTATATGAGATATGGTGGTAGGGATCGGGAGGTCTCTAGTCGGGGTATGCGTCGTTCTCGGAGTAGCAGGTGTGAAGAAGTCTGCTGGAGGTAGCACAGTGATACCAATAACCATATGAAAGCCTGGTTTAGAGAAGAAATAAGGAAGCGAGAAGAAAACATGAAGGCAGATGAGAGAGATGGTCAGGACAAAGAAGCAGCATCTCCCTTTACAGGAGAAAATTTGTCTATTAAATTCCTTAGGCGGTTCACCATACCCGTAATGAGCTCTTACAAAGGTCATACCGACCCCAATTCCCATGTCGAAAGGTTTGTTCTGATAATGGAGATTCAGAGGATGGTGGGAGAGGCCATCTGCAAGGTGTTCCCTTTGACCCTGGACGACCTACAATTATGTGGTTCATAAGTTTGATTCCAGGGAACATTAATAGTTTCTCACAGCTTAGGAGATTGTTCATTCGGTATTTTAAAGAAGCGTGTGTTCCAAAGAAAATGGTGGGAGAATTGAGACTGATGAAGTATGGGGATGATGAGCGCCTGAGGAATTTTATTGAAAAATACCATAATTTGGTACTTGGGGTGGGAGCGTACGAGTCATCGGAGGCGCTGGAAAGTCTCAAGGGAGGTCTGAAGGTTGGGAAGTTATGGACTCACCTGAGGATCCAAGACGTATCAGATTATGCCACCGCCCTAGAGACGGCCAGGAAGTTTACTTTAATGGAGGAGGATAAAAAGATTACACGAGGGGGGCACCCGGAGGACCAAGATAATCAGGTCAGATAATCAACGGGATTTGATCATAAAGGTGAGGAGACCAGTTCCGAGCCAGAAAGAGCTCATGCCGACACTACAGAGTAATCATGTTCAAGAAATAAGATCGTCTGTCCAAGTCAACCATGTCACGGGGAGGACAGTGTATACCCCCCTGAACAGACCACTAACCCAGATAGTTGGGAAATCCAGGATAAAGGGTTATTGGTCAAGCCTGATGTGAGGAGGTTCCCGATTGAGGAGGGAAATAGCAGGGCTTATTGTATCTACCATAATGTTAGGGGACATGCAACGAATGGATGTAGAGACCTGCAGGAGCAGATGGAAGATCTAGTAAAAAAAGGCTATCTCGATGAGTGCATATACCAGTTGGCCTTTGAGGTCGACCAATGCTGATAGCGGAAGTCATCCGGACGGATGTAGAGACCTGCAGGAGCAGATGGAAGATCTAGTAAAAAAAGGCTATCTCGATGAGTGCATAGACCAGTTGGCCTTGGAGGTCGACCAATGCTGATAGCGGAAGTCATCCGGCCGGATGCATGGAATGCTGGGATGTAGATAAGATGTTTTCAGAAGAGCCTCGCTTGTAGTGACCCTCGCAGAATTACAAGAAGGACAACAGATACCATAAATGTGAGTAAAATTTTCTCATTCTTAAATAAACATTTATTTATGCTTATGGCCTACATTGTAGGCACTGCATTTTTGCATATAAGTCCCAATGTTGAGCCTCGTATGGAGACACTACCTCTTTAGATTGTGGAAGTCACGGGAAACGGACGTCGGAAGGGAAGAGTCAAGAATTGACATATTTGTTTTAATTTAATTCGCTGAATTAGCTTCGGGTTCGCTTGTTGGACCTCTGTTTCAAAACACATCCTTAGCCCAAAACCCCACAAGACATACACCAAGCCCGCACACCACTAAGCCACACACCAATCCCACTAAATGGACCAAGCCCACACGCCCAAACAAGAGCAAGCACACGCCCACTCACTTTCCAAAATACTAAAAAACACATTAAACACATGCATAAATCAAGCCAAATCCCCTTCCTAAATTAAAGAAATCCCATGGATCCCTTGCCTAATTAAATCAAATCATATCTCTAACTAAAAGAGAAGAAATCAAATTAAATCAAATCACTTCCCTAATTAAAAGATTTTTCCTTATCATATAATAATTAAAAATATCTCCAATAATTACAAAAATCCTTTCCTTTTCAAATAAGGATAACCCTCATCCATTTGCCTATAAAAAGAAGCATTCACCACACATCCAAAACCCTGGCTGATTCTCGCGAAAACACAAAGAAAATAACCTAGTTCATTCACGCCTAAAACCCTCTTCCGCTGCCGCACGTACCCTTCAACTCAGACTGCCCTCACCTTCACGAACGTACCCTTCAACCCATACAGCCCTTCACCGCTTCAGACAGACCACATACTACCCTTCACGCCATTCCCTCTCAACTCACACTCCACGCACCAATAGTACACGCACAACCCCCAACTCCACTCACAGATCACTCCAAACGTTCACGCAGCAAGCCATTTACACACCACTGCCATTCAATTCACAAACCACACATCCCCCTCCCTATACGTAAACTTAAAAGCAATACACTCAGTTCATGCCAAAAGTCTCATTCAACAGCGGCCACCCACGTACCAAAACAGCTGCCACTCATGCACCAAAACAGCAGCCACTCACCCACCAAAAAAGTCCCCGAATTAACCCAAAACTGCACCTAAAAAACTGTCAAAAACAGTCCAACTTTACCGAAAAATAGTAAACAAATACCGCAACCAAAAACAGCCGTAAAACGAAGTAAAACTACAGCCCAAACAGTGAAACAGTGAAGAGGAATGTTGAACCAGTGAACCAGAGGAGTTGCAGAGCATCGACCCTTCTGACAACCGCACACCGCACTTTCGAGAGACGACTAAAGAGGTTAGACCTGAGGGCACCTTCTTTATTTATTATCCTTTATTTTTATTTATTTTAGTAATTTATTTCATATGAGTATTGTGGATTGGTGCATGACGTGATTTCCAGATGAACGGAATATGTGTTCTCTCTTGCGGTATATCGGATGGAAACCCGGACGTAAATTCCGTAACCGAATCCGAATGGATGGTATTACGGTTTGCACTCGGGATACAATGCCACGTACCACTTGAGAGACACACGTATTTCGTTTCATCCAACCTTGTATTCGAGCATGATTAGGTTGCTAGTATGTTATTTATTCCTTAAGCATGATTTAGCCATTAGTACGTTGTTTCTTTATGTATGTTGTAGTTATTTTCTTTCACAATAGGAATTTAATTTACGTTTATGTTTATGATGTTATTTATTCTTTATATTTGATAATTCAACATGCACATTGTGTGATATCGTATGTTTGCCGTTAGGATAACTTACTTTCAAAGCATGCAAACTTAGACGTAAGATTTACTTTCATGAATGCGAACTAGATCTAGGTTATTCTTGGATATATATGTTGTGTAGATTCAGTTAAGTTATTGTACAAATCATTTCATTACAAGTGGCATAAGTAAGGGACCATTCCGATCCCAACGGTTTGAGGTCTTCCTTTGCGAGGGTGAGTGCGGCCTTAAATCATTTTCTCGGTTCACACCGGGTGGCGACTCCATGTTATTTCTTCGGTTTAGTTCCCCGCGGGCTATTCCGTACTCCCGACTAGGCCGCGAGCCTATTACAGCATCACCGATTTCTGTGTCCTACAATCTGGCGACTTTACTGGGGATAGAGAATCGGCCCCGAAATAATGTCTTGTAGTGATTGTGATTTGTGCTTTAGTTAATCGTGTCTATAGTGGGTTGAGGAGGTTTAATCAAAGGCATTGTTAAGGCTAGGTGATGGTTTGATGTCTTCCTTCGTTCACTAACTTTCTATAAGGAAAAGCTGTGAAGGCACCTAGATAATCACTTACCTGTATCTCACTGTGACAGACTAATTTGGAGGACTTGTTGTTTATTCCTGTCACCAAGGCGATAAGAGCCTAAGAGGCTTGGGTATTTAAGAGAGTTCGCTCCACCCTCCATCTGGGGAATCTACAATGGGAAATCCATTTGACAGTTAGTCACGCACCATAACTCGTTGGCAGGTACCTTAAGGTATAAAAAAGGTGAACTCACTTGGTCACTCGAACCCTTGAGTGGGGAGTCCTGGTTGTGGGCAACCCTTCGCCGGCGAGAGCCTTTGTCTACACTCTCATAAACCCACATGTGAACCATAGTCGTAGGACCAATAGAAATTATCCCTTTATGATTTTGATAACCACATGCATATTATATCTCGTACATCGCACGCATCTCATGCATCTCATGCATACATGCATCATGTTAACCCCTGTGTCTTAAAAGCCATCATAGATATCCGTTGGGTTAGAGAAAAAAAAGATTTGTCAAGAAGAGTTTAGCAAACATGGATATCGGGAAAAGGAAGTCTAGAAACAGAAAATTTTACGGCAAGGATAGAAAGACCATGGTGGGCCAAAAAATGAAAAAAAGAAAAAAGAAAAAAAAATTGTTGTTCTTAGTCCCTAATAGTTAGACAAAAGTCAAATGATGAAATCGTTTGCTTTTGGGTGAAATCTTAGAAACGATAAACTCTTGATGCGCTTTTATCTGATACTTTGAAAGATTGATCTATGTTAGACTCGTAAGCACTTCACTATAGGTTCTTAGTAATAAAAACCCGAGTAGTTAGCAAGGTGACTAGTTGAAGAAATTATAGGTCGGTGAATGACCGTTTGTTTAGATGTCTATCTTGATTTTCTTATGTTATGATGTGTGGTATGGTTGAAAATGAAAGAAAAGTCTCTAAAGAAAAGAATTGAACCACCTATAACCGAAAAGCGTGAAGCTACCCATGGGCGAGTATTAGGACCACCATGAGAAGAAATGATACCTTAAAGGGTAGGTGTGTTGAAAAAAAAAGAGAAAGAAAAAAAAAAGAGAAAGAAAAAAAAAAGAAAAAAAAAAAGAAGCTGAAAATGAAAAGAAAAAAGAAAGAGACAAAAGAGAAAGAAAACCATACCACATTAAGCACAGAAAAACAACTGCAGGCATAATTGAGACATCTAGGTTGGTTTGACCCATCGATCCCAATTTTTTGACAAAATCATTGAGTTGGCTCACCTGGGGATGAATCTGCAAAGGAACCTTTACACACACACACTTTGAGTCTGGATTAGATCATTTATTCAAAGACTTGGATTTGAGTTGCGTTGAATGTTTTGAAGGTTCTCTGGTTTCATTACTGAGCATTCCTTGAGGGCAATAATATGTATACCCATTGGGACTATTTTGTAGCATGTGATATAGTATGATGATATGGAATGCCACATCACGTGGTTCACCTTGACCTATTACAAGCAGCGAAGAGCATAAAGCTAAATCAAGACTGGAGGCGACCAGTCTACCACCTCGTAAATAAGGGAAACAACAAGAAATTGAGCCATGAGACCAGAGAGAAGACCGAGCAATCACCTGGAGAACTGGAGGAAGACCTAACCCAACGGAATAGGAAATTCATTCATGCATGTATGCATACACGTAACGTACTTACATTCTTTTTTGTGTTTGTTCTGTTTTGTATTCACAAGTTTTAAAGAAAATGAGAAAGCGGCAAATGCAAGCCAACCAGAAACAACAACATAGCATCATCAGTTTCGGGAATGAATCCCAGGGTCGAGGCCTACATCAATATCAGTTTCGGGAATGAATCCCAGGGTCGAGGCCCACACTATCAACAGTTTCAGGAATGAATCCCAGGGCCGAGGCCCACACTATCAGCAGTTTAGGGAATGAATCCCAGGGTCGAGGCCCACATCGTCAGAGTTTTGGAATGAATTCGGGAATGAATCCCAGGGTCGAGGCCCACATCATCGGAGTTTTGGAATGAATCCGGGAATGAATCCCAAGGTCGCGGACCACATCGTCAGAATTTTGGAATGAATCCGGGAATGAATCCTATGGTCGAGGCCCGCATCGTTAGAATTTTGGAATGAATCCGGGAATGAATCCCATGGTCGAGGCCCACATCATCAGAGTTTTGGAATGCATCCGGAATGCATCCCAAGGTCGAGGACCACATCGTCAGAATTTTGGAATGAATCCCAGGGTCAAGGCCCGCATAGTCAGAATTTTGGAATGAATCCTGGAATGAATCCCAGGGTCGAGGCCCACATCATCAGAGTTTTGGAATGAATCCCAAGGTCGAGGACCACATCGTCAGAATTTTGGAATGAATCCCAGGGTCGAGGCCCACATCACCAGAATTTTGGAATGAATCCCTAGGTCGAGGCCCACACCAGTATCAGTATCAGTTTTGGGGATGAGTCCCGGGGGCGAGGCCCACATCAGTATCAATATCAGTTTTAGGGATGAGTCCCGGTGGTGAGGCCTACATCAGTATCAGTTTGGGGGCGAGGCCCACATCAGTATCAGTTTGGGGCCGAGGCCTACATCAGCATTAGTTTGGGGGTGAGGCCCACATCAGTATCAGTTTGAGGGTCGAGGACCCACTACATCATAAATTTGATGGTTGAGGACCCACTACATCATCAGTTTGAGTGCGAGGCCCACATTTTCCGCGATATTGGGATGCGTCCCAGGGTCGAGGGCTCCCATTGTCGGTTGCAGTTCCGGGATGCTTCCCAGAGTCGAGGGCCCACTACATCATCAGTTGTAGTTTCGGGATGCGTCACAGGGCCGAGGACCCACTACATCATCAGTTTGAGGGCGAGGCCCATATTGTCAGAGGTATTGGGATGCGTCCCAGGGTCGAGGGCCCCCGTTTTCGATTGTAGTTCTGAGATGCGTCCCAGGGTCGATGGCCCACTACATCATCAGTTGTAGTTCCGGGATGCGTCCCAAGGTCGAGGGTCCACTACATCATCACTTTTAGGATGTGTCCCAGGGTCAAGGGCCCACACACATCAGTTGTAGTTCCGGGATGCGTCCCAAGGTTGAGGGCCCACTGCATCATCATCAACTTAATTCAAAGCAGCAGGCAAGTTAGGTGGCAGCTGGCGAGCCAGGTAAGTAAAAATGCATTGCATAACTTTGATAGGATTGTCACTGTTACACACTGCACAAGTCCCAACAAAGTGGGGGCGACTGTAGGCACTGTATTTTGGCATATAAGTCCAGATAATGAGTCTCGTATGGAGAAAATACCTCTTTAGATTGTGGAAGTCGCAGGAAACGGATGTCGGAAGGGAAGAGTCAAGAATTGACATTTTTGTTGGATTTAATTCGCTAGATTAGCTCCGGGTTTGCTTGTTGGACCTCTGTTTCAAAACACATCCTTAGCCCAAAACCCCGCAAGACATACACCAAACCCGCACACCACTAAGCCACACACCAAGCCCACTAAATGGACCAAGCCCACACGCCCAAACAAGAGCAAGCACACGCCCACTTACCTTCCAAAATACTAAAAAACACATTAAACACATGCATAAATCAAGCCAAATCCCCTTCCTAAATTAAAGAAATCCCATGGATCCCTTACCTAATTAAATCAAATCATATCCCTAACTAAAAGAGAAGAAATCAAATTAAATCAAATCACTTCCCTAATTAAAAGATTTTTCCTTATCACGTAATAATTAAAAATATCTCCAATAATTACACAAATCGTTTCCTTTTCAAACAAGGATAACCCCCATCCATTTTCCTATAAAAAGAAGCCTTCACCACACATCCAAGACCCTGGCTGATTCTCACGAAAACACAAAGAAAATAACCTAGTTCATTCACGCCTAAAACCCTCTTCCACTGCCGTACGTACCTTTTAACTCAGACTACCCTCACCTTCACGCATGTACCCTACAACCCAGCCAGCCCTTCACCGCTTCACACAGACCACATACTACCCTTCACGCCATTCCCTCTCAACTCACACTCCACGCACCAATAGCACATGCACAACCCCTAACTCCACTCACAGATCCCTCCACACGTTCATGCAACAAGCCATTCACACACCACTGCCACTCAATTCACAAGCCAACACCCCTCACGCCATTGCCATTCAATTCACAAACCACACAGCCCCCTCCCTGTACGTAAACTTAAAAGTAACACACTCATTTCACGCTAAAAGTCTCATTCAACAACGGCCACCCACACACTGAAACAACAGCCACTCACGCACCAAAACAGCATCCACTCACCCACCAAAATAGTCCCCGAATTGACCCAAAACTACACCCAAAAACTTCCAAAATAGTCCCCGAATTAACCCAAAATTGCACCTAAAAACTGCCCAAAACAGTCCAACTTTACCATAAAACAGTAAGCCAATACCGTAACCAGAAACAGCCATAAAACAGAGTAAAACAACAGTCCAAATAGCGAAACAGTGAAGAGGAACGTTGAACCAGTGAACCGGAAGAGTTGCGGAGCACCGACCCTTCCGACAATCGCACACCGCACTTTCGAGAGATGACTAAAGAGGTTAGACCTGAGGGCACCTTCTTTATTTATTATCCTTTATTTTTATTTATTTTAGTACTTTATTTCATATGAGTATTGCAGATTGGTGCATGATGTGATTTCTGGATGAATAGAATATGTGTTCTCTCTTGCGGTATATCGGATGGAAACCCGGACGTAAATTCCGTAGCCGAATCCGAATAGACAGTATTATGGTTTGCACTAGGGATACAATGCCACGTACCACTTGAGAGACATACATATTTCATTTCATCCAACCTTGTATTCGAGCATGATTAGGTTGCTAGAATGTTATTTATTCCTTAAGCATGATTTAGCCATTAGTACGTGTAGGCACTGCATTTTTCATATAAGTCCCGATGATGAGTCTCGTACGGAGGCATTACTCTTTAGGTTGCGAAAGTCACGGGAAACGAATGTTGGAAGGGGAAATTCAGGATAAGTATGTCATCATATTCAATTCACATATTCACTGCTTTCGTTCATGCTGCGTTCGTTAACGTGTTCGAACGTCAAACAGATTGTGGGCGTTCGTGTAGCGTTCGAATCGGTGTTAGAACGGTGTCGGTACTTTTGGTTTTGCTGCTAGCCTCACGCCCAAGCCCAATTAGCCCACCAAAGCCCATCCAAAATAATTAAAATATTTAAAACTCATGTCACAAATTAAAATAATATCCTTCCTAAATTTGATAAATCACATCCCAAATCAAATCCAATCTAAATAATCACATACCTAAATAAAAGAAATCTAATGCCTAATTAAATAAATCAAATATATGATATTCATAATCTAGCCAAATCTTGTCACTAATTAAAAGATATCACATTCATTAAAAAATCTCATTCCTTTTCAAATAAGGATTCACCCTAGCCTTTGTCTATAAAAGAGACACAAATCCAACCCTTAGAATACCTAGCTGATTCACAAAAAAAAAACTCTTGGTCCATTCACACATAAAATTCGCAAGAAACCTCAAAGCATTCAAAAAATCCCCACCATTGCAGCATAAATGACCACCGAAACATAACTCCAGACAGCCCCTACATCACCGAAACACCCCCTGAAAATTACCCCCGCACCACCAAAAATCTGCATCCCATAACAGTCCCTGTAGTGACCGAAAAACACCCCCTGAAACTGTATTATAATCACCAAAAATCACACCCAAACAGCAGCCCAAATACACAAAAATAGTCCCTTAATACAGTGAAAATAACAGCAAAACAGCAGCAAAACATAGGAAACGACGACTCAAAACCGTGAAGCAGTGAACGAGAGCAGTTGGACCAGTGAACCAGAGGAATTACGAAGCACCAACCCTTCCGACGGCCGTATAACACACTTTCGAGAGACGACCTAAGAGGTTAGACCTCCTAAGAGGTTAGACCTGAGGGCACCCTTTTTATTTATTCTCATCTTTTTTGTTTGTTTATTAGAATTCCCTCGCATGAGAGTCGTTTGTTAATATATGTTGTGGTCCTTGAATGAATGAAATATGTGTTCTCTCTTGTGGTATATCAAATGGAAACTCGGACGTAAATTCCGTAGCTGAATCCGAATGGATGGTATTGCGATTTGCACTCGGGATACAATGCCACGTATCACTTGAGAGATTCACATATTTTGTTTCATCCAACCTTGTATTCGAGCATGATCGGGTTGCTAGCATGTTATTTATCTTTTAAGCATGATTTAATCGTTAGTATGCTATTATTTTCTGTATTTTACTTTCTATGCATTATGATGTAATGCGCATGGGCTTAGTATATTGGTCTAAAGGTTCTCAATTTGAGGGGAGAAAAGTCTAAAAGGCTACCTTTACGACAATACTTTGCCGCACCGGACGAAGTGTGTTTGATTGAATGTGAGATACGTTTAATCAGATATATGGAAGTCCACATTATTGTCTTATTCATTTTTATGCATTATGATGTAATGCGCATGGGCTAGCTAGGGTGGATTAAAGGTCCTCTATTCGAGGGAAATGCCTAAAAGGCTATCTTTACCACGATGTTTTGCCGCGCCGGATGAGGTATGCTTGATTGAATGTGAATTAGTTCAATCAGGCACACAGGGTCTTACATTGTGCATATGTGTATGTGTTTGCGTCATCTATCAAGCATCAGGTCCTGTACCATTCGAACGCGTTAACGAACGCTATACTAATGTAAAACTTCTGTTTCGCGTTCGAACACGTCTACGAACGCTACTCGAACTTGCATGCATTCCGTTTCATCAGGTCTTTCCCTGTTCGAATGCGTTATCAAACGCTATACGAATGCGAACCTTCTGTTTTCGTGTTAACGCGTTTACGAACGCTACTCGAACGCGCATGCATTTTATTTCCTCAGGTCTTGTCCCGTTCGAACGCTTTATCAAATGCTAAATGAACGAGAACCTTATGTTTACCGTTCGAACATGTTTTCAAACGCTACACGAACGCACATACACTGAACTGAGTCCTTTTAATCACATTTCATGCATGATTGCTTCTTGGGTGATTTCTCTTGCATTATGTAATTAACCATACCATTCCATTATTGATATTTTCAATGTTATCATCTATTTGTATCCCCGTATTTATCTATTTGATGTGTTCATGAGATGGTATTCAAGCATGATTAGGTCATTAGTATGTTACTTGGTTCTTAAGTATGATTAGGCTATTAGTACGTTATTCCTTTATGCATGATTTGATTATCTTCTTTCGCAATAGGCATTCAATTCACGTTTATGCTTAGATTGTTATTTATTTTTCATGTTTGATAATTCAACATGTTCATGAGATTATTGTATGTTTGCCGTTATGATGATTTATTTTATACATGCGAATTTATGAGTAGATTATCCTTGGAAATATATGTTGCTTAGGCTTGGTTAAATTATTGCAAAAATCACATCATTACAAGTGGCATAAGTAGAGACCATTCTGAACCCAACGGTTTAAGGTCTTCCATTGCGAGGGGTGAGTGCAGCCTTAAATCATTTTCTCGGTTCACACCGGGTGGCGACTCCATGTTTTGTTCCCCCGTGGGCTACTCCATATTCCCAACTAGGCCAGAGGTATATGGACTGCTGTTTTTCAGTGGTTGTATGGTGTTTATGGGGTGTGATTTTTTGGCTATGGAATGGGATTTTTTAAGTGATATGTTCGGCAATAGAGAGGAGAAAAAGAGAAAAATTCTTTACTTGTTATTCTTTTTATATGCGTGTGAGGGAGTGAGAGTGAAGGGGATGTGTCTTGGCAATGTGTTTCTTTTATAGAC
The DNA here is from genome assembly GCA_019454045.1 of Zanthoxylum bungeanum. Taxonomy (NCBI): domain Eukaryota; kingdom Viridiplantae; phylum Streptophyta; class Magnoliopsida; order Sapindales; family Rutaceae; genus Zanthoxylum; species Zanthoxylum bungeanum. The sequence goes on along the minus strand of SKCR01033649.1, from coordinate 227,693 downwards.
AAAGGGGATGGGTGAGTCCTTGCTTGATAAGGAAGGGATTTGTGCATTTAATTAGGATATGATTTAGTTTCAAACAACGAAAACCAAAGATTGAAGGGGGACAAAATTAGTTCAAATTAGGAAGTTAGTATATTTAATTTGTATTGTTTAGGCATGATATTTGTTAAGTTAGGAATACAATATTCTTGATTAGGAATAAAATTTGTTGATTGATTTTAATTTGGTATGTGATTTTTAGATTTTATTTAATTCCCCATGTGCTAAATATGTGTTTTATTAATTGGGATGTGTTTTATGGGCTTTGGTGGGCTAATTGGGCTTGGGCGTGAGGCTAGCAGCAAAACCAGAAATATCGATGCCGTTCGAACGTCGATTCGAATGCCCGCAATCTGCTTGACGTTCGAACGTGTCAACGAATGCAGCACGAACGAAAATAGTGAACTTGTGAAATGAATCGGATGACATGCTCATTCTGAATTTCCCCTTCCGACGTCCGTTTCCCGTGACTTAAAAGGTAGTGTCTCCAAATGAGACTCATCATAGGGACTCATATGCAAAAATGCAGTGCCTACATTGGGTAATTACGTGTTCGGATAGTCCGACGACCGAATTTACTACCAACATATCCGGGGATCTCATGGGTCGCTTCCCGAAGATTCACCGATGACGTATGACTCGCACTTTATTAATATGGGATTAATTAGATGAGAGAGAAAATTAATCTGGGATTAATTACAGAGATATTTTATCTGGGATAAAATATCATTTAAAGAGATAGAACGATTAATTTGGAATTAATCGATAAAATTAATATATTCGATATATTAATTGAAATTGGATTTCGACGCAGAATTAAAATTAGATTTTAATTCGGGCGAATGAGTTAATTTAGAATTAATTCGTTAGCGATGTGAATAGTAATTATGCTAGGCATGATTATTTAATTAAATTAGATTTAATTACGACGCAACAGAAAATTCGTTAATTTGGAATTAGCGAACCCGAGCCCGAGAATGTTTGCGAGTGCATTCGCATTTCGAATTCGAGTGCGGCACGCAAATCACATCAAGCGTCACATCATTCGTCAATCAAGTGATAGATGTCTTTCACTTTGAGTGATTGACACCAGTCACTATTCATGAGTGATGTGACTTGATGGAAGTGGTTGGAAAGCTTTTTTGAAAGCTTGAATGATATATATTGTTATTTAATTTTTGGTATATGTTTTGATTTTTGAAATCAAATACCAACCAACACACAACACTCTCTTCTCTCCTCTCCCTCTCATTCACGCCCAAGGGGCATTTTCTTTCTTCCTCCATTTTTGGTGAAGGCCGAATATGAAGGAGAAGCTATTGATGATTTTTGTGGCAAAAATCAAGAGTGCTAGCACACAATGGAGACATAAAAAGGTGATAGGGAAACCCACATGTGTGCATGAAATTATACACTAAAGCTTGGAGCTTGATGAAGACCACACATGGTCGAATTTGAGGAAGGAAAAACAGTGGACTGCCGAGCACTCTAGGAGGGTTCAAATGGCTTAAAAAGTTTTTTGTTCTTCGACGCATTGCTCAACCGATCATTGTGAGTATTTCGCAACTTCCTTTGATGTATTCATACATGTTTCTTCCTTGATATTCGATCATCGGGACCGTAGAAACTCCAACACTTCGATAAGAAAACAACAGAATCATTAAGTATCTTATACTTTGTAAACAATTCTGACATCCTATTAAACTTATACGGAAGTCTTCAAAGGGTTTTTTCATCTTATTAATTATGTAGTTCCATCACAGTTTATCATTCTCACATTTGACTTCACTAAGCCAAAACTTTTCCTCAATCGTCAACATCCAATGTTAACCACCAAGTAACAAAATAATTTTATTACTCGGGATTGTATAAAATATATTCTATCAAACAGAATACAATTTTTCATTAAATAGAATGGATGATAAACCTATGACTCATACCTCCGAGGTACAAGTACTTTCAATTATATAACCATTATACAAAAGAAAGTCTCGAATCTCAAACTTTTCAAGATTCGAGTTTTCCACTATACATATCATATATGTAACAGTAGATACTAACGGAACAATAATTAAATAGATAAATTAATGTTACTGGAGCATAACCCCAAAAGTATTGAAAACCAAGTCGGTAACACTCAATATCAACGAATCAAATCATTTAAGATTCGATAACTCCCACCGACCAATTCTATCAAAAATGGAATCGCGGAAGTTTAATATTGAGTAGGAATCATATTCATTAAATAACTTTAGAACTAATTACCTTAAATTCATGCATTTGATCATATCAAATATCTTCGAACAATTCAAAGGCGCGCAATGAATTTCTTAAGATACATTTTTCAGTACTACAGATAAAATATATTTGATCTATTTAAAATATTCTATCTGAGTTTCATTAGAAACATATCAACATTTCTTGAACAATTTAAGATGTTCAACATGTTCTCTAGTATAAACACGTAACTAAGTAATGACAATTCATTAACTGAGTTTCGAAGCAAAGAAAACTATACAAGGCAATTTCTAATTCATTAAATTGTATAGTTCCAAAGTATTATATTAATAAATTTGTGGTCCAATGACAATCACCCGTTAAATGAGATTTAATCACTTCCTGAATACAATATTCATTAAACGGATAAGGATATGTTGTGTGATCTCATATCAGACCATCCTTTACTATATAGAATGAGCATCTAATGCTTTTGTGATAAAAACTCATAAAGCACAGTTCTAGGGATACATAAGTATACTACTTATACAACTCACATGAGAACAATGTGATTGTTGCTCACCGTGCGGTTTTCCTAAAAGGAATACCTATATGTAGTGGTAAGTGGGAGGATAGTAAAACTCGATAAAAATCGGAGTAATACTATTCAAGGCACCGATTCCTAATGAAACACAAATAGTTCATCAAGGATGAAATTATACCATTAATCTTTGAATACACAAGAACCACGTAGTTCGGAGAGAGTCAGAAAACAACCTGGGGTATGGGTTTCTGATCTCACCTCATAAATATTTCAATCTTATTGAGGAATACCAACTGACTACGTATGAGGAAGTGATACAAGGTATCGAATCCCTATCATGGAAAAGTGCCATGAATCCGAAATGGATTCCATGTATATTAACCAAGTTTGGACACTAGTTGATATACCGCAAGGCATTGTGCCTATTGGTACCATATAAGTCTTCAAGGAAGGCATACATGGATGGCAACATACCAACGTACTAAGCTAGGCTTGTAGCGGAAAAGTATCGTTATCAACATTTTGTCGATTACGATTCAACCTTTTACCTTTTGCCACGGTAAATCCATTTGGATAATGCTTGTTGATGCTGCATGTTTCATTTATTAAATATGGCAGCAGAACGGGAAAATCGCCTTCCTGAAAAGGAAACCTTTTGGAGGATGTTTACAACATCCTGACGATATTGTCGTACCAAAACTAGCAAACAAGGTTTGCAGGTTATTCGATCCATGCTTGGATTGTAGCAAACATAGGTTCTTGGAATTATCGTTTTGATGTAATCATAATGGTGTATGATTTAATTCAAAAAAAAAGATTCTTGTGTATATAAGGAGGTTAGTGGGAGTGCACTGACAGTGGCTGTCCTATAAATAATGATAATACATCATTTCTTGGAAATGATATTCCCATAATAACAATCGGTGAAAGCTTGGCTTTCGAGAAAATTCTCCGTAGAATTCTTAGGAGAAACAACCTTTATTCAAGGAATAAAGAACTATTGGGATAGATTTAAAGTTGTTAAGACTCTCCGAGAACTCGTACATTGAAAAATGTGCGTGACCTGGTGTCTCATACGCTTTGAGCATATGGATTCACAAATAGGCCAATCCAAGTGATAATCACTGGATTGATGTTAAGAACATCCGTTAGTATCTTAGTGAACTAAGGATGATGTCTTAAACTATGGAGAAGGAGAACTTGAAGTGACTGGGATCACTGCTGTAAGTTTCCTAAACCGATAAAAACGACTATAAGTCGCTAAAAGGTACTATACAGTTTGAATAACGGTACAGTGAGCTGGAAATCTTCAAAGCAAGATAATGTTACCGAATAAACAACAAATGCGGGTTATTGCTACAGTTGAGGCAGCAATAGAAGCCATCTGGGTCAAAAACAAATCTAATTAGATTAGATATAGTTCTGTTAGCAGCTGAGCTAGGCCACAGCGCAGGCTAAAGAATTAATGGTCTCATCAACGATCCAGATATATACTTCGATATACATCTGATTCGTTCAGATTATACATCGAGGCGATGTGATGATCAAATAAATCGCATCAGATGATAATCATGTAAATCCGCTGATGAAAGCCTTTCCTCAGCACTTTGAGCCAATCGTATATAGTTCGGGTGTAAGACACTCGAGTGACTGGCTATAGGCCAAGTGGGAGATTGTTGGACAATTATGACCCATATCATCACTATTTGTACAGATCATGGTATTGTTGTACAAATTAACTATGTGACAAATGAGATTGCTCTCTTATCATTTTTGATTAGATCACCTAGATGTATAAATGATATGAGGTCTTTATGCTTTGTTCCTGGATTGAGAATGATATGAGACAATATCAGTCCACGAAGGATAAATCATTAAATATCCCTAGTCAGAGTATTATCGAGATTGGACATCGATAAATGCGTAAGAGACTAGTATTACACTTGTGCCCGTTGTGAGGGCATAACAACATAGTTCTCATATATTTGGGTATAGGATACTCATGCAAGTGTAATAGGAGGCTGTGTTTTACCGATGGTACGGAAAACAACTTCGCTCTGGATAGACCCCCTCGGAATTCCATTGGTAGTATGACTATGTGTCTATGGAAGTCCGAAATCAGGGTAGGTGTATTTGGTCTTAACCTGAGACTTGCACCGCTAATACATGCGACAATCAATATAATTTGGTTTTGGTTGTCCAGGGCTTTAACCGGTTTCTGTGTATGCCTCTTCTGGGTATATCGAGAATCGTAGTGTGTTGGGTGTGATGTCAAGACGGAAGTATCACTCCAGTCATAGTGGAGATGATGATCACGCATGGATACAGATCTGGTTCTCTAAAGGGTTGCAACCATCGGGATAATATGACTTGGTCATGATTATCCGATAATAAAGAGACTAGTTGCTAGTGATCCGATATATGCTTCGTACGGGGCAGACACTGTACCAGCCCCAGGCCTCGCATGTGATCATCCGATACTGGATCGAAATACACAATACTACGTATACTACGCCTGATATAGATCAATATATTCCTATAAGGATATTTCTGGAGAATTGGGTAGGCATGGAGCTTTGCTAGAAGCCAACCTTGTCTTGTAAATCGGTAAAACGTAGTACTAGGTACGTACGTGTTCGGATAGTCCGACAACCCGATTTACTGCCAACATATCCAGGGATCTCATGTGTCACTTTCCAAAGATTCATTGATGACAAATGACTCGCACTTTATTAATCTGGGATTAATTAGATGAGAGAGAAAATTAATCTGGGATTAATTGCGGAGATATTTTATCTGGGATAAAATATCATTTAAAGAGAGAGAACTATTAATTTGGAATTAATCGATAAATTAATATATTCGATATATTAAACGAAATTGGATTTCGACACGGAATTAAAATTATATTTTAATTCGGGAGAACGAGTTAATTTAGAATTAATTCGTTAGCGACGTGAATAGTAATTATGCTAGGCATGATTATTTAATTAAATTGGATTTAACTGCGACGAAATGGAAAATTCGTTAATTTGGAATTAGCGAACCCGAGCCCGGGATTGTTTGCGAGCGCATTCGCATTTCGAATTCGAGTGCGGCACGTAAGTCAAATCAAGCGTCAAATCATTAGTCACATCAAGCGTCAAATCGCTAGTCACTTCAAGCGTCAAATCACTTGTCACTTTGAGTGATGTGACTTGACAACTTGATTGACTTGATGTGAGTTGATGTAGTTGTTGGAGTGGTTGTTGGCTTTGATTTGTTTGAATTTAAAAAGCCAAAATTTGTGTACATGATTTTTAGAAAATCATTTACCAAAAAATCATCAACCTAACAATTACACAACTCTCTCTCACGCCCATTTGGGCATTTTCTTCACTATTTTTTTGGGCAAAAACCGTGAGCAAAGGGAAGCAAGTGTGATGGTTTTTATGGCAAAAACATCATGAGCTAGCACTCTGAGAGACATGCGAATGTGATAGGGCAGTCCACCCATGAGCTTGGAATCACCATGACAAAGCTTGGAGCTTGGAAGATGATCCAAAAACTGAATATGGAGGACAGTGGACTGCTCACTGCCGTGAGCACCTAGAGGGCAGAAAATGGATTTTTTTTGTCCACCGCGTCGCTCAACCGATCGATGTAAGTATTCCACAACTTCGTCGTATGTATTCGCATGTATTGTTATGCTTGTTATTCGATCCTCGGGACCGTAGAACTCCAACAGGTTAGTGGGAGTGCACTAACTTTTATTGTCATTTATGTTGACGATGTATTGCTTATGGGCAATGACATTCCCATGTTAACATCGGTGAAAGTTGGCTTTCATTAAAATTATCCATGAAAGATCTGTGGGAAGCATCCTTTATTATGGGAATAAAGATCTACCGGGATAGATCTAGAAAGCTGCTTGGACTCTCCCAGAGTACGTACATTGACAAAGTATTGAAGTGATTCAACATGGATCAATCCAAGAAATTCGGGCAAATGAGTTAATTTAGAATTAATTCGTTAGCGACGTGAATAGTAATTTTTCTAGGCATAATTATTTAATTAAATTCGATTTAATTACGTCGTGATGAAAGTTCGTTAATTCAGAATTAGCGAACTCGAGCGCTAGAGTGTTTGCGGGCCCACTCGCATTTTGAATTAAGTGGGGCCCACATGTCACATCAACCATCACATCACTTGTCACTTTAATGTAGCTTTATTGTGATGGGTTTTTGTGAGTTAGTGGAGAAGTGTTCAACACTCAAAGTCATGACATGAAGTATGACTTTTACCAAATATTTGGTTTTGGTAAATGATTTTAATTTTTGAAATACAAAATCAATTTAACAAAACCAACTCACTCTCTCACATACACACATTCATGCCACTTTGAGGAAATAAAAGACTCTCCATTTTTTCTTCCTTTGTCGTGAGGTTCAAAGAGAGAAGAGAAGTTTTGTTGCAAAATTTCTAAGGGCTAGCACTCATCAAAGAATCATACAAGGTGTTAGGGAAACCAACACAAGAGCTTGGAATCTTCAAAAGCTTGGAGCTTGGAACCTTTTCTTCTTGACCGAATCTTAAAGTATCTTGAAGAAAAGATTTTTTTATTTGACGCATCCATTAGCCACTCAATGTAAGTGTGTTTCCGCCACTCTTCTTTGATTATTCATTCACATTTTATGCTTGATTTGATCTTGGGATTAACCTAGAAATCCAACAGCGTGGTCAACCCGCGTGGACCAGATACGCGTCCGAGCGTCGTGACGCCAAGCCCTTCAGCGTAGCGATGCCAGCCTGAATTTTTACCTATAAATTGAGGCCTTCCGCACTTTATTTCCTCGTGCTTTCCTTGGGAGCTTTACCCTATTTTTAGAGGATTGCATCTAGTTTTTGTAAATATAAATAATTTATGTATTTTAATTTTCAGTAATAATAATAGTTCTTATTCTTCTATTTTCTTTTATGTTTTGTAGGTAATTTCCACTGGGGGAAGGGTGAGTCTTTATTTATTTTATTTAGCAAATCCACACTCAACCAACCAAAAGCAATCAATTCCCTTCTCCCTATAATTAGATACCTGTAAATAAATAGTATCAATAATTAATAACAATAGTATGAATTAAGTCTTTGTGGGATCGATATTTTTATACTACTTGAATGATATGTGCACTTGCGTTATACGCGTGTGTTTGCACCGGTCAAGTTTTTGGCGCCGTTGCAGGGGATCGAACCCGGGTCACTAGCGTGATTTTCGCAGACAAGATCCAGACTCTTTGACCTTTCACAGTTTCTTTTGTTGTTTAGCTAACAAGTGTCCTTTGGAAGATACTAGTGCTATTATTACTCACTCTTTTTCCGGTACTATAAATTCAGCTCGTTATTGCACTTTGAAGGCATCCAAGTTTGAGAAAGAAATACATAAAAAATTAAAGCCACTTCAAGAAGACGAGTTGAGAACATTTGTGTGTTTTGCGGTACTAATGTTGGTACTAAGCCACAATACATAGAAGCAGCACAGGAATTGGGTCGAGTCTTAGCGGCAAGGAATATGCATTTAGTATACGGTGGAGGTAATCTTAGACTCATGGGGATCGTTTCAAAAGCTGTACAGGATGGAGGCAGTCCAGTCTTGGGGATCATCCCAAAACCCTTAGCGCAGGCGAATCTTATTTGACTATCAAACGGAGAAGAACTCATCGTGCCAGGTATGTCCGAGAGACTGGTGGAAATGATTAACTGTGCTGATGCTTTCATTGCTTTGCCAGGAGGCTTGGGCACATTGGAGTAAATTTTTATAGTTCTATCTTGGGCGAACTTGAACATACATCAGAAACCGATTGGGCTGTTTAACGTTGAGGGATTTTATGATTTTCTTTGTGTGTTTCTTGATGATGCCCGGAGAAATGGGTTCGTGTCAAAACCTATTAAAGAACTCATCTTTACTTCCAGAACTGCCCCAGATCTAATTCACCAAATCTTAGCCTTTGAACCACAAATTGACCCAATCATATCCAAGATAAAATTGTCCGAGGACGATCGTGGTAAGAAGCATAAGATAAATCTGGATCTTAACCTTTAGTTTTCTGAATTTCAGCTAACCAGGTATGATCTTCTAAACTCTTCTTCTACTGTTTAAGACATTGGGGACAATGTCTCATTTATGTTTGGGGGAGGGAATAGTTGATTAATATCTTGTTTATTTTGGGTTATTTTTATTATATTTTTAGTCAAAATTTTTCGAAAGAAAAATACAAAAAAAATTGAAAAATTTTCAAAAATTACAAAAATATTTCATGTTTTTATGTTTTTATTTTTGACTAATAAGGTGAAATTGGTGTAAGTGATAGCCGAGTAAGGAGTTTCCACTCCTGAGACGTATCTCAACCTTTATCAAAACAAGTTAATTTTTGTTTATTTCATTTTAAATTATTTAATTTGTGAATTCTCCATAAAACTGACTAAAATGGATCTTCATATGCTCATTCTGACAGATATTATCAACATACATAGTAACATACATACATAAGCTGTAATTGAAAAGTTTGTAATATTCAGTGCTGTAGTTTAATTGGAGGAAGCATCTCAAAAAGTGATGGAGAGCAAAAAAAACAACATCTGAGATCCAGTATCGGATGATCACATGCGAGGCCTGGGGCTGGTACAGTGTCTGCCACGTACGAAGCATATATCGGATAACGAGAAACTAGTCTCTTTAATATCGGATAATCATGACCAAGTCATATTATCCCAACGGTTGCAACCTTATTTAGAGAACCAATTCTGTATCCATGCGCGATCATCAACTCCATATGACTGGAGTGACACTTCCGTCTTGACATCACACCCAACACACTATGATTCTCAATATACCCAGCATTGGTGTACACAGAACTTGTTAAAGCCCTGGACGACCTCAACCAAAGTATATTGATTGTCGCAAGTATTAGCCGTGCAAGTCACAAGTTAAGACCAAATACACCTACCCTGATTTCGGACTTCCATAGACACATAGTCATATTACCAATGGAATTCCGATGGGGTCTTATCCAGAGCGAAGCTGTTTCCCGTACCATCGGTGAAACACAACCTCCTATTACACTTGCATGAGTATCCTATACCCAAATATATGAGAAACAAATCACAGGGACCTCCTATCATTTATATATCTAGGTGATCTAATCACAAATGATAAGAGTGCATTCTCCTTTGTCACATAGTTAATTTGTACAACAACACCATGATCTGTACAAATAGTGATGCTATGGGTCATAATTTTCCAACAATCTCCCACTTAGCCTATAGCCAGTCACTCGAGTGTCTTACACCTGAACTATGTACCGTTGGCTCAAACTGCTGAGAAAAGCTTTCGTCAGCGGATTTACATGATTATCATCTTGATGCGATTTATTCGATCATCACATCTCCACGATGTATGATCTGAACGAATCAGATGAATATCGAAGTATATATCTGAATCTTTGATAAGACCATTAATTCTTTAGCCTGTGCTCAAGCCTAGCTCAGCTGCTAACAGAATTAAATCTAATCTAATTAGATTTATTTATCGACCCATAAGGCTTCTATTGCCGCTTCAGCTGCAGCAATAACCCGCATTTGTTGTTTATTCGGTAACAATATCTTGCTTAGAAGATTTCCAGCTCACTGTTCCGTCTTTCAAACTGTATAGTACCGTTTGCGACTTTTAGTCGTCTTTATCGATTTAGGAAACTTTCTACAGTGATCCCAGTCACTTCAAGTTCTCCTTCTCCACAGATTAAGATAGCATCCTTATTTCTCTAAGACACTAAGTATGTTCTTAACTTCAATCCAGTGACTATCACTCGGATTGGCCTGTTTGTGAATCCATATGCTCAAAGCGTATGAGACACCAGGTCGCGTACATTTTTCAATGTACGATTCCACTGAGAGTTTTATGAAATCCAAGCTTTCACCGATTATTATTATTATGGGAATATCATTTCCAAGAAATGACATATTATCATTATTTATAGGACAGCCACTGTCAGTGCGCTCCCACTAACCCTTTTATATACACAAGAATCATTTCGTTTTGAATTAAATCATAAACTATTATGATTACATCAAAACGATAATTCCAAGAACCTAATGCTTGCTTCAATCCAAACATGGATCGAATAACTTGCAAACCTAGTTTGCTTGTTAAGGTACGACAAAATTGACATGATGTTATAAATATCCTCCAAAAGGTTTCCTTTTCAGGAAAGCGATTTTCCTGTTAAGCTGACATATTTCACTAATGAAACATGCAGAATTAGCAAGTATTATCCAAATGGATTTACTGTGGCAACAACTAGGTTGAATCGTAATCAACACAATATTGATAACGATACTTTTCCGCTAAAAGCCTAGCTTTACACGTTGGTATGTTGCCATCCATGTACGTCTTCCTTGAAGACTTATAGTACCAATAGGCACAATGCCTTGCGGTACATCAACTAGTATCCAAACTTGTTGATATACATGGAATCCATTTCGGATTCATGATACTTTGTCATAATTATGGAGTCGATACCTTGTATCACTTCCTCATACGTAGTCAGTTGGTATACCTTAATAAGATATAAATCTTTATGAGGTGAGATCAGAAACCCATACCCTAGGTTATTTTCTGACTCTCTCCAACATACGTGGTTCTTGTGTATACGAAGATTAATGTTATAGTTTCATCCTTGATGAACTATATGTGTTCAATTAGGATTCGATGCCTGGAATAATTTACTCTGATTTTCATCAAGTTTTACTATCCTCCCACTTACCACTGGATATCAGTATTCCTTTTAGGAAAACCACATGGCGAGCAATAATCTAATTATTCTCTTGTGAGTTGTATAAGTACTATACTTATGGTATCCCTAGGATAACCTATAATTGGCATTTATCCAATTTGAGTTCTAGTTTGGTATCATCCAAACGTATGCCTAGCACACCCAAATTTTCAAGATTGAGAAACCTGGTTTCTTTCCTGTTCATATCTAATATGATATCTGTCAAACAAATTTTAATGGAACCTTATTCAAAATAAGTTCTGCACTGTCAAAGCTTATCCGTTGAAGGAAATGGTAGCTCAGAGCGACTCATGATTAACCTTATTATGTCCAATAAAATTCGGTCACTCATTTCGGACACACCGTCAACTTGACGTGTTCCGGGAGGAGTCCTCTTTTGAAACAATACTTTACTCTTTCAAGTATATAAGAAACTTATTGCTTAAGTATTTTCATTACGGTCTTATCATGACGATATAATACTATAGCCGATCTGTTTATTTATTTTGTGTCGAAACTTAAAGTTTCTGATTTGTGTTTCAAAAGAAACACATAACCATAACGCGATGCCACATCCGTATAGGTCACGAAATATTCATATCCACATCTAGCCTAGCTAGACATGGGCCCACTTGCTTCACTATGAACTAGGGCTAACAGTTCTGTGGCATTTACACTTTTACCAAGTAAATGTGTTTTAGACACTTTGCATAATAAACTAGATTCGTAGAATTTATTTGAATAGAATCAAATTAGTCCTAGTACCCACACTTCAAAAATGCGGATATAGGAGTGTTGTTTGATTGTGTCCTAGACAACAATGCCATAATTAAGTTTCATCTGATCAAATTAGTTTGAGCTATTTGTTTGTCATGTTATATATTTGAGATTTTATTTATATTCAAAATATAAATCCTGTCATTCACATCAAATGTGTTTATCTCAATATCATCTTTATATAATGAAACATTTTAGTGTTCTAGAATATAAAGGTTCACCTGTAGCGGGTTAAACACTGATATAGAGATAATGTTTCTAGTCAAACTAGTTACATTATAACAGTTTCCAATTTTAGGTATACACTCGAGGGTAGTTCCTAAAATCAGGTATCTACGGTTAAAGCAACGACTTTCGTCCCGTTTCCAATCCGCAGATTAAATCTCAATTGAGGTCAGTATCCTGTTCAAAACAGATTCTGGGCATCAATATATATATATTTTATGTATCATACTAAGTATTTAAAATCCAATTTTAATATTAGTAATGAACATATTTATGACAACCATATTTGAAGTCAGAGCCTTGCTCGTCTTCAATTCCTTCATGTCTGCTTTGTTCAAACGGCAGTCATGCTTCCGCGATCTCATTTGCCACATTTAGTAGACATTTTGGGATATGTCATTTATCTTCCCATAAGACTATAATGATTTTGCCTTTGCCTTTTTCAACACTCCAGGAGTCTACTGCGACCAGCTAAATGGATTAAGCACTAAAGTTATCATCACATAATCTTCCAAAGATTATGCTCTACTGTTTGCTTAACTCCAGGCTTAGGCATAATATGTTATTTTATCAAATAAAGTAACTTATTATTAGTTTCCAGGACCATCCTGAAACTCTATTCCCAATTTTGAAAATTAAACCATTTAAATACATTTTCCCTAGGATTATGTATTAAACGTCAATCTTTCAATTTATATCTTGATTCTAATAGTCCAACTATTTAATCAACGATTTAGGTACTATTTATTATCATGATTACAATAGTCCAACTATTTAATCAACTATAATTTAATAGATTAAAATCAATTATATTGATTACTATAATCCAATTATAAAATCAACTATAAATGAATAGTTTGAATATAGTCCAACTATTTATTAAAACAACATTTAAATATTAGTCCAACTAACATTTAATTTATAACGACGAATGATATTTGTTTGAGCGCGTATGGTGAGTAATTGAACGAATATTGCGAATTCAATTCTTGCCTCCCACTATTTTTCGGCGAGCCTCTAACCCTCTGTCGAGTACTCGGGAAACCGCATTTCCTAGTGGGCTAGGATCCCGTTAAATATCACATAATCTTGACTTTGGCCAATAAATTGTATGATAATTAACTAGGTAGATCTCTAAGATCGATTGGATCCAATCCAATTCCTAGATCCGGTAAGGGGATATCCAAGTCCGAAATATATATCTTATATATGCCAATACATCTAATGTATTACCTAACCTTTTTCCTCTGAATCAACTAAGCCTTGGCTTTGGCACAACAAACTTAGTGATCCCAGTTAAGCGCGACCCATTGACCATGGAAAGCTTCGTAATCAATGTCGATGGACAAGAAGTGGTCTTGACTTTGGCCAAAAAACCACAACTTGGACAAGACACTGACATGTAACAAAGCCTTCGTGATTCAAACATATCCTCGACAGACAAAGGCCTTGACTTTGGCCAACAAACCAATGCCGTCTTAGATCTTGAGTGAGAATCACTCAATGGAAGGAAAGACGCTTAATATTATGCGAGGGTTTTTCGAGTGCAAATTGGCAACCAATTTATTATCTTTGTTAAGGTCTCATCATCATACAGTCTTAAACATGCATTCTAAATACATAGTAAAGCGCATATGAAAAATAATAATGATATGCGGATGGATACTTTACACATTGATCCTAGATCAAATCTCTCACTTTCTCTCTCCCGCTAGCACAAAATTTTCTTCTACCCGTTACACTACACTTCTAAAGAAACCTCATTTACATTGAGGGGAATAGGTGAGAAGAGAATACAAAGAATAAGGAGGTGATAAGGCTGGACTCGTAGGTCCAATTAATAAATCAAATTTATTACAACAATTTCTAAAATTGCCCCACCCATCTAATATCCATCTGATATACATTATTCATGCATCGTAACCATGTATTCACATAAGCATGTTATCAATCAATCTAATCAAATTAATTAATCTAATAATTAGTGATCATCCAATGTTCAAACAACGATTTGATTTTGCTCGAGTCAAACTCATTTTTACGAATAAGTACTTAAAGTACGAATTCCCGAATTAAATTAAACTACACAATTAAATCCAATTTAATATGCATTCAATTCTAATTCGCTATTTAATTCCAAATTAAATATCACACTTTATTAATAAACATTTTACGACTTAAATTCCAAATTTAATCGTTACGGGTCTCAAAGCCCGATAAACGTCCAACGTCAATTTAATTAAAGTCCAATGGGCTTTTAATTAATTTCTTAAGGCGTGGACTTTTGGTCAACTCGGATCAAACCGAATAATCAAAATCAAATCTGGGAGTTACCCCATAAGCCTAGAAATCAATCTTGGCCCATTAGGCCCAATTAAACTTTAAAGGTCCATTAAGTCGCATTTGGGCTTTATGGATGCGGTTTTGGGCCCAATTGGATCCAATCCAATTTTCCTTAACCCAACTTTGTACAACAAAGCCCAATAAGCCAATTTACAACATTTCAAGCCCAATTTCCAAAATTAGCCCAATTGAATTAAATTGCCAAATTGCCAAATTCCCAATTTAATTACCTAAAGTGCATTAACATAATTAATCACCCAAATCATTATTTCCAAAACACAAATTTGGCTAATTAATCTTGCTTATCTACATCAATTAGTGTCCAACACAAATTAACAAAAAATCAAACCCAATCATGCTCATAATGTCTCGGCAATATAGGGGTAATTTATGTCCGATTCGGTTTCAATCCAATTAAACCCATAATCGACATTAAATCATATTCCCGAATGATTTCCAACACATCCAATTGTCAAAAATCAAAAATCCTAAGACATTTTAGGGCATCACATTTTCGGCTAACACCAAAAATTGGGGAAACTTGTTCCAAACATAATTTCAACAAATTGATCCAATCAATCCTTCATTCAAACACATTTAAGCATACTAATCCATCCAATTTCATTAATCATGCTCAAAATCAAGTTTGCCCAATTTTAAGCCCTAAACATTTTTCATGCTTTTAACCAAGCTCTTGATACCATTGTTGGAGATTATCTAGGTCCCAATGATCAAAAATAAAGCATTAACATGTGAGAATACAATCGAGAAGTCGCGAAATACTTACATCGAGCAGTTGAGCGATGCTTTGGGCAACAAAAATTCTATTTTATGGCTCTATTATTCGGCAGTAAGCTGTTGTGATAGTCCACTGATTTACGGC
This sequence comes from Zanthoxylum bungeanum, assembly GCA_019454045.1. Lineage (NCBI taxonomy): Eukaryota > Viridiplantae > Streptophyta > Magnoliopsida > Sapindales > Rutaceae > Zanthoxylum > Zanthoxylum bungeanum. The sequence goes on along the minus strand of SKCR01033649.1, from coordinate 211,867 downwards.
CATTGGAGGTCCTTCGTCAAGCTCCAAGCTTCGTCGAATGGTTCCCGGCTCATGGGTGGACTTCCCTATCACCTTCGCATGATCCCGGAGTGTGCTAGCACTCTTGATTTTGCCAAGCAAATCGCACTTGCTTCCCTTCATTTCTTCAAACTCTTGGCAGTTCACTGCCTTACAAGAAGAAGAAAATGGCGTGAGGAGAGAAGAGGGAAAAGAAAGGAGAGATGAGAGTGTTGTGTGTGTTTGGCTAAAAAGTGTATCATATACACTTAATCAATTTCTAAAATTGATTTTCCATTTTGTTTTTCCAAAAAATCAAATGGAATTTAAGTTTTGCCAACCACCACATCAACTATTCACATCACACAAGTCAATCAAGTTGTCAAGTCAAATCACTCAAAGTGACAAGTGATTTGACGCTTGATGTGATGCTAGATGCGACTAGCAATTTGACGTGCCGTGCTCGAATTTGAAATGCGAATGCGCTCACAAATAATCTCGGGCTCGGGTTCGCTAATTCCTAATTAACGAATTTTCTGTTGCGTCGTAATTAAATGATTACGCCTAGCGAAATCACTATTCACATCGCTAACGAATTAATTCTAAATTAATTCGTTCGCCCGAATTAAAATCTAATTTTAATTCCGCGTCGAAATCTAATTTCGTTTAATATATCAAATATATTAATTTCTCGATTAATTTCAAATTAATCGTTATCTCTCTTTAAATGATATTTTATCCCAGATAAAATATCTCTGCAATTAATCCCAAATTAATTTTCTCTCTTATGTTATTAATCCTAGATTAATTAAAGTGTGAGTCATACGTCATCGGTGAATCTTTGGGAAGCGACCCATTAGATCCCCGAATATATTGGCAGTAAATTCGGTCGTCGGACTATCCGAACACGTAGGTACCTCGTACTACATTCTCCGGAAATATCCTTACAGGAATATAAGGATCTGTATCAGGCGTAGTATACATAGTATTGTGTATTTCTGTCCAGTATCGGATGATCACATGTGAGGCCTGAGGCTGGTACAGTGTCTGCCCCGTACGAAGCATATATCGGATAACGAGCAACTAGTCTCTTTAATATCAGATAATCATGACCAAGTCATATTATCCCGATGGTTGCAACCTTATTTAGAGAACCAGTTCTGTATCCCTGCGCGATCATCAATTCCATATGACTGGAGTGACACTTTCGTCTTGACATCACACCCAACACACTACGATTCTCAATATACCCAGTATTGGCGTACATAGAACCTGTTAAAGCCCTGGACGACCTCAACCAAAGTATATTGATTGTTGCAAGTATTAGCGGTGCAAGTCTCAGGTTAAGACCAAATACACCTACCCTGATTTCGGACTTCCATAGACACATAGTCATACTACCAATGGAATTTCGAGGGGGTCTTATCCAGAGCGAAGCTATTTCCCGTACCATCGGTGAAACACAACCTCCTATTACACTTGTATGAGTATCCTATACCCAAATATATGAGAACTATATCGTTGTGCCCTCACAACGCGCACACGTGTAATACTAGTCTTTTACGCATTCATCGATGTCCAATCTCGATAATGCTCTGACTAGGTATATTCAATGATTTATCCTTCGTGGACTGATACTGTCTCATATCATTCTCAATCCAGGAACAAATCACATGGACCTCCTATCACTTATATATCTAAGTGATCTAATCACAAATGATAAGAGTGTAATCTCTTTTGTCACATAGTTAATTTGTACAACAACACCATGATATGTACAAATAGTGACGCTATGGGTCATAATTGTCCAACACCCCCTTCTTCTTCTTCTCCTCCTTCCTTCACGTTTTTCTCCTCCTTTTGTCTTTCCAAATTTTTTGTTTCATGAATAGTATTCTTTTTATATAGTGGGGGGCTTATATATTTTACAAGTTGAAGAAGTGTGTAGAAAGTTGTAGAGAAATTGAGATTTTTACTTTTTTAGTCCGAAATCACTATTCATTTAGATTTTGACTCGCGCTTTTGACCCGATTCTGGTCCGAATTGAAGAAATGTTTAACGCTGGAGTTATAGGTCTTGGTCTAAAATTTCCGACGATATAAAATTCATAAAAATCTGAGTTCGTATGAAAATGTTATGCCTCAAATACTATATATATTACAAAAGGGGCTTATGGTACAATTTCTTCTCGGGACTTCGAGAAATTTACCGGTCATTCTCAAAGTCTTCTCATAATTGTATTTGAATCCCAACATGATTTATTTTACGTTCCTTTGTCTCGTACGTAATAATATCGTCATAGGTAGTAGTAATTACTACCGGTCATTACAACACATGCTCAAAGCATTCGAGACATCAGGTCGCGTACATATCATGGCATACATGATCGATACGACTGTTGAGGAAAATGGTATTCGACTCATGTTGTCTCTCTCAACTTGAGTTTTAGGACACATGTCCTTAGATAGAGTGACACCATGTGACACTGGCAACTGTCCCCTCTTGGACTGATCCATGTTGAATCTCTTCAACACTTTGTCAATGTACGTGCTCTGGGAGGGTCCAAGCAGCTTTCTAGATCTATCTCGGAAGATCTTTATTCCTAGAATAAAGGCTGCTTCTCCTAGATCCTTCATGGAGAATTTCAATGAAAGCCAAGCTTTCACCGACGTTAACATGGGAATTTCATTGCCAATAAGTAATACATCATCAACGTAAAGGACAATGAATGTCAGTGCGCTCCCACTAACCTTTTTATATAGACAATGATCATCCACGTTTTGAATGAAATCATATTCTTTTATGATCTTATCAAAACATTGGTTCCAAGAACGCGATGCTTGCTTCAATCCATAAATGGATCGATTTAACTTACAAACCTTGTTTCCAAGTCTTGGTACGACAAAACCCTCAGGCTGTTGCATATAAACATCCTCCAAAAGGTTTTCGTTAAGGAAAACGGTTTTGACGTCCATCTGCCATATCTCGTAATCGAAATATGCAGCAATAGCAAACATTATCCTAATGGATTTAATCATGGCAACGGGTGAAAAAGTTTCATCGTAATCGACACCATGTCGTTGATGATACCTTTTCGCTACAAGCCTAGCTTTATACGTTTGTACGTTGCCATCCATGTCAGTCTTCTTCTTGAAGACCCATTTGCAACCAATAGGCTTTACGCCTTCTGGTGCATCAACCAGTGTCCAAACTTGCTTAGTGTACATGGAATCCATTTCGGACTTCATGGCTTCTTGCCATAAAGCAGAATCGATATCTTGTATAGCTTCCTCATACATAGCCGGCTCGTTATCCTCAATAAGATTAATATCCACATGAGGTGAGATCAGAAACCTATACCTCTCAGGTTGTTTTCTGACTCTCTCCGACCTACGCGGTTCTTGTGTATTTGAAGATTATGGTACTGTCTCATCTCTGATGGACTATTCATGTTCCGTTAAGGATTCTATGCCAGGAACAGTATCACTTCGATTTTCATCGAGTTCTATTTTCCTCCCACTTACCACTGCATTTAGGAATTCCTTATCAAGGAAAACCGCATGTAGAGCAACAAATACTTTGTTCTCTTGTGGGTGATAGAAGTAATATCATTTGGTTTCCCTAGGATATCCTACAAATAGACATTTATCTGATTTGGGTTCAAGTTTGGTACCTCCCAAACATTTGATGTATGCCCAGCAACCCCAAATCTTCAGGAATGAGAAACCCGGTTTCTTTCCCTTCCATATCTCATACGGAATCTGTTGAACAGACTTTGACAGAACCTTATTCAAAATAAGTATTGCATTGTTCAATGTATATCCCCAGAAGGAAATATGTAGCTCCGTGCGACTCATCATAGACCTTACCATGTCTAACAAAGTTTGGTTTCTCCGTTCGGACACACCGTTTAATTGCGGTGTTCCTGGAGGAGTCCATTGTGAAAGAATACCATATTATTTCAAGTAATCAAGAAACTCATGGCGTAAGTATTCGCCACCACGGTCCGACCGTAATGTCTTAATACCTTTGCCAGTTTGTTTTTCTACTTCATGTCGAAACTCTTTGAATTTCTCAAAAGTTTCCTACTTGTGTCTCATAAGATACACATAACCATAATGTGATGCATCATCCGTAAAGGTTACGAAGTATTCATATCCACCTCTAGCCTGGCTAGACATGGGCCCACATACGTCAGTATGAACGAGGGCTAACAATTTGGTGGCACGTACACCTTTACCGTTAAAAGGTGATTTAGGTATTTTACGTAATAAGCAAGATTCGCAGACGTCATATGAATTTTGATCAAATCTGTCTAAGTACCCATTCTTCGAAAGTGTGGATATACGAGTCTTGTTAATATGTCCCATACGACAATGCCACATATAAGTTTCATCTTTGTTACTTAGTTTGAGCATTTTGTTTGTTATATTATATGTTTGAGATTTGATTATATTCAAAATATAAAGACCATTATTTACATCAGCAGTGCAAATTTCCATATCATTTTTATACATAAAACACCCAGTGTTTCTAAATACAAAGGTATACCCACATTGGGCTAACATAGATACAAAAATAATATTCCTAGTCAAACTAGGTACATAATGACAGTCTGTAAGTTTAAGTACATGCCCCGATGGCAGTTCCAAAATAAAAGTGCCAACGGCGAAAACAGCGAAGCCGATGCCTTGCCCTCCTTGATTTCCTTCATGTGTGCCTTGTACTCGCGGCAGTCATGTTAGACAATTATGACCCATAGCATCACTATTTGTAAAAGACGTTATGGTTTTTGTACAAATTAACTATGTGATTATAGAAATTACTATTTTATCATTTTATAATTGGATTACTTAAATATAAAATGATAAAAGTCTTTATGATTAGTTCCGGATTATAAGATGTGAGACAGTATCAATCCACTAAGGTTTAATCATTAAACATCCCTAGTCGTAGTATTATCAAAATTGGACATCGATAATGCGGAATAGACTAGTATTACACTTGTCCGCGTTGTGGGAGCATAACGACATAGTTCTCATATATTTAAGTATTGGATGCTTATGCAAGTGTGATATGAGGTTGTGTTTACCGATGGTATGGAAACAGCTTCGCTCCGGATAGACCCATCGGAATCCCATTGGTAGTATGACTATGTGTTTATGGGAATCCGATTCAGGGTAGGTGTATATGGTCTTAAGCTGAGACTTGCATCGCTAATACTTGCGACAATCATTACGCTTTAGTTTTGGTCGTCCGGGACTTTAACAGGTTCTGTGTACGCCTCTTCTGGGTTTATTGAGAATCGTAGTGTGTTGGGTGTGATGTCAAGATGGAAGTATCACTTCAGTCATATGGAGATGATGATCACGCAGGGATACAGAGCTGGTACTCTAATGAGTTGCAACCATCGGGATAATGTGACAACGTCATGATTATCTGATTAAGAGACTAGTTACTTATGATCCGATTTATGCTTGGTACGGGGCAGACAATATTCCAGCCCTAGGCTTTGCATGTGACATCTGATACTGGATCGTTATACGCAATACTACGTATTCTACGCCTAACATAGATTGTATATTCCAGTAAGAATATTTGTTGAGAATTGGGTAGGCACGGTGCTTTGCTAGAAGCCAACCATGTCTTGAAAATCGGTTAGCACGTAGTACGAGGTACATACTTAATCGAATAGTCCGATAATCGGATTTACTACCAACATATCCAGAGGTCTCTTGGGTCGCTCCCCAAAGATTCACCGATGACAGTTGACTTAAATTAAGAGAGAGAAAATTAATCTAGGATTAATTGAGGTATTATTTAATCTGGGATTAAATATGTTCAGAAGAGAGAGAGCGCGATTAATTTGGAATTAATCGGTAAAATAAATTTAATAGTTAAATTTGATTTTTCTATTTATTTTATTGATATGGGCTAAAATTAATATATCAGATATATTAATAAAGATTTAATTATTTAGCGACGAAAATTCATTTAATCGGATTAAACGGATCTGAGCCGCGGCAAACATTCGTAGAAACCATTTGAATTTTGAATTCAAAAGTGGGGCTCACTTCACATGTGGTAGTTGGGAGAGTGGTTGACATTTATGCCATACCACCAACTTTCCAACCACCTTGAAATGGTTTTGGTGAAACCAGTTACCCAACCACCTTGTTTAGGTGAAAAGGGTAAATTGGCTTTTACCAAAACCCATCTCTCTCTCTCTCATTTTGGGTAAAGAGCACAAATCAAAACCCTAGAACACACAAGCTTGGGTGTGAGCTTCCTTGTTCTTCTCTCATTGGTTTTGTTGCAAAATCAAGTTAGCTAGCACTTCAAAGATCAACAAAGGTGATGGAGAAACAACTCAAAGCTTGGAATCAACATACATAGCTTTGATCTTTGAGATCTTCTCAAAATTTTGAAAAGCCAAAACCATTCATTGTAAGTATATTCCGCATCTTATAATGAATTATTCACACACATTCATGCTTATTAGATCCTTGGCATGTTCTAGGAACACTAACAATGGTATCATGAGCAAATTTTAAGCATGAAAAATTCTAGGGTTCTTGAGACTTTAATTTGGGGTTTTTATGTTTTAAATATGATTTCTTCAAATTGATTGTTTGAGTATGCTTAGAATATGACAACTTAGAGTTGTGCATGATTAGATTTGAGAAAATTTTATTGGATCAAAAATTAAAAATCACCTTACCTTGGCCGAATATGAAGACAGTGGGCTGCTCATTTTGAAATTTTTTTTTTACAACATTGGATGTGTTTAAATGCATGATTAAATGTTGATTGTTGGTTTGATTAGATTAGAATCAAATTCAATAATGTTTATGTTAAATTCAAATAGCATGTTGAGCATGAAAATGATATGTTTTGCTTCAATTTATGTTGAGCATAAATTGATTAATTTAGCATGATTAATTGGTTAATTAGTGTTTTGGAAATATTAAGTTTAATTAATTAATCATGGCTAATACACTTTAATTAAAATAATTGTGATATTTGGAATATTATAATTATATTAATAATTAGCCTTTAAAGTTTAATTGGGCTAAAAGTGTGTATTTGGGCTTAATGGGCTTGGTTTGACCAAGTTTGGTTTTAGACTTTTTGATTGGATCCAATTGGGCCCAAAATCAATTCCATAAAGTCCAAATACATCACTTGGCCCTTTAAAGATTTTAATTGGGCCTAATGGGCCTAAATTGATTTGTTGGCAATAGGGTGATTCCTATTGGGCCTTGGCATTTTGGGTTTGATCCATTATGGCCAAAGCACATGCATTAAGAATCAATTAAAAGCCCATTGGACTTTAATTAAAATGGCATTGGATGTTATTAGGCCTTTGAGACCCATCAAGAATGGATTTGGAATCCAAGTCTTTAAGGCATATAAATAAGTGTAAATGTTTAATTTAGAATTAAATTGGAATTAGTATTGAATAGAAATAAATTAGATTTAAAGTTGTAGTTCGATATAATTCAAGAATACATACTTAAAAGTATTTATTCTTAAACGAGTTGGACTTGCGCAAATCAAATTGTTGTTTGAACATTGGATAGTTATTAATTCAAAGATTAATTAATTGGATTAGATTGATTGAATAAAATGTTTTATCTGAATACTTGAATGAGTTGTATGAATAATGTATATCGGATGGATATTAGAAGGGTGAGGGCAATTTTGGAAATTGTAATAAATTTAGAATTTATTAAATTGGGCCTGCGTGTCCAGCCTATTATCTCTTTATTTCTTTGTAATTCTCTTCTCACCAATTCCCCTCAATGTTAATAAGGTTTCTTTAATTGTATTATGTAATTGGGTAGAAGTTAGAATAGTGCTAGCTTGGGGAGAGGAAATGGAGTGATTTGTTCTAGGAATAATTTGTGAGATATCCATCCGCATATCATTATTAATTTATTTATCGCGCCTTATTATGCTTTTAGAATGCATGCTTAAGGGTGTATGATGAGACCTAATCAAAGATAATTAATTGGTTTCCAATTACGTGAAAAGCCCTCAACAAATATTAAGCGTTTTCCTTCCATTGAATGATTCATTCTCAAGATCCAAGATTGGCATTGGTTTGTTGGCCAAAGTCAAGACTTTGTCCATCGAGGATGTGTTTGAATCATGAAGGCTTTGTTCCACATCGCATGTCTTGGCCAAGTTGTTATTTTTTTACCAAAGTCAAGATCACTTCTTGTTCATCGACATGGATTACGAAGCTTTCCAAAGTCAACGGGTCCCGCTTGACTGGAATCATTAAGCTTGTTGTGCCGACGCCAAGGCTTAGTTGATTCAGAGGAAAAGGTTAGGCAAATATATTGGATATATTGGCATATATATTGTATATATGTTTCGGACTTGGAGGTCCACCTACCGGATCTAGGAATTGGATGATATCCAATTGATCTTAGAGATCTACCTAGTTAAATATCATATAGCTTGTTGGCCAAAGTCAAGGTTGTGTGTTATTTAACGGGATCCTAGCCCACTAGGAAACTAAGTTTCCCGAGTACTCAACATAGGGTTAGAGGCTCGTCAAAAAATAGTGGGAGGCTAATATTGAATTTGCAATTTTGTTCAAATACTTAGCTTTACGCGCTTTCAAATTATTTCGTCAATTATAAATGTTTATTAGTTGGACTAATATTTTATTTTTCTTGTAACAGTTAGACTGTACCCATACATCGTTAATTGAGTAATTTGACTATTGCAATTAAGATGACAGGAAAGAACAGTGTCCAAGACATCATCATGGGTGATAATGCCTTCAACGGCGTGAAGTTTTCTGACTGGGAAATGAATCTCAGGATTGTCCTGGGATCTTAGAAGTTACTCTATACTTTAGAGAAACCTCTTGAGCCTAAGCCTAGATCTGATCAGATAGTTGAGCTAGAGCTTTGGAAGACTCATAGCGATGACAACTCATCTGCTCAATCTATAATGCTTGCTGCTATGACTCAACAATTTCTTCGTCAAAATAAAGGATTGGATCCCTATGAGATGATTGCGAGGTTGAATGATCTTCATCGATCTAATCTTAGATCACAAAGATATGAGTTACAGAAGAAACTTGTTCGTGCTCTCATGTCGGAGGGTACGTCTGTTGAGCACCATCTGTCACAGATGATTGCTGACATCGATCAGCGGGCACAGTTGGACATTCTCTTCGAGGTTGAGACTTTGATAGATTTGATCTTACAGTCTCTCCCCGACACTTGGAATGGGTTCATCATGAACTACAATATGATCAAGATGATACCCTTGGAGAGTTTATGTCCATACTGAAAGAAGCTGAAAAGGAGCTTCTAAAGGGAAAGATGTGCGAGGCGCACTTCGCTTCAACATCTCGGTCTCCTAGGGCTTGGCCCAAGGCGACTGGAGGTATCAAGAACAAGAAGAAGAAGAAGAAAGGCAAGGCCAAATCGTCAAAGACTTCTGGGAAGTCAAGGGATAAATCCCAAGATGTCTACCTGCAGTGTGGCAAATGGGGTCACTAGAAGCGTGACTGTCGTGAGTACAAGGAGCAGATGAAGGATAAGAAAGCGGGCAAAGCACCGGCTTCAGGTATGCTTGTTATAGAAATAAGCATGTCTACTACTAGTTTTAAAAATTGGATTTTTGATTCCGGTTGTGGTACTCATATATGTACTGATGTTCAGGATCTGTAGATTAGCAGGAGACTGGCCTCATGGGAGATTGATCTACGCGTTGGAAATGGGACACGGGTCACCATTTTGGCCGTTGGCACTTTTGTTTTAGAACTGCCATCGGGGCATGTACTTAAACTTTTAGACTGTTATTATGTACCTAGTTTGACTAGGAATATTATCTCTGTATCTTGTTTGACCCAGTGTGGGTACACTTTTGTATTCCGAAACACTGGGTGTTTTGTCTATAAAGATGATTTTGAGATATGTTCTGCTGATGCTAATAATGGTCTTTATATTTTGAATATAAACAAATCTCAAACATATAATATAACAAACAAAATGCTCAAACTAAGTAACAAAGATGAAACTTATATGTGGCATTGTCGTATGGGACATATTAACAAGACTCGTATATCCACACTTTCGAAGAATGGGTACTTGGACGGATTTGATCCAAATTCATATGACGTTTGCGAATCTTGCTTATTACGCAAAATACCTAAATCACCTTTTAGCGGTAAAGGTATACGTGCCACCAAACTGTTAGCCCTCGTTCATACTGACGTATGTGGGCCCATGTCTAGCCAGGCTAGAGGTGGATATGAATACTTCGTAACCTTTACGGATGATGCATCGCGTTATGGTTATGTGTATCTTATGAGACACAAGTCGGAAACCTTTGAGAAATTCAAAGAGTTTCGACACGAAGTAGAAAAATAGACTGGTAAAAGTATTAAGACATTACGGTCGGACCTTGGTGGAGAATACTTGAGCAATGAGTTTCTTGATTACTTGAAAGAGTATGGTATTCTTTCACATTGGACTCCTCCCAGAACACCCCAATTAAATGGTGTGTCTGAATGGAGAAATCAAACTTTATTGGATATGGTAAGGTCTATGATGAGTCACACAGAGCTACCTATTTCCTTATGGGGATATGCATTGAACAGTGCAATACTTATTTTGAATAAGGTTTCGTCAAAGTCTGTTCAACAGACTCCGTATGAGATATGGACAGGAAAAAAATCGAGTTTCTCATTCCTAAAGATTTGGGGATGCTGGGCATACGTTAAATGTTTGGAAGCCACCAAACTAGAACCCAAATCGGATAAATGTCTATTTGTAGGTTATCCTAGGTAAACCAAAGGATATTACTTTTACAATCCACAAGAGAACAAAGTATTTGTTGCTCTACATGCAGTTTTCCTTGAGAGGGAATTCTTTAATGCAGTGGTTAGTGGGAGGAAAGTAGAACTCGAAGAAAATCGGAGTGATACTGTTCCTGGCACAGAATCCTCAACGGAACAAGAACAGTTCAGAGATGAAACTGTACCACAACCTTCGAATACACAAGAACCGCGTAGGTCGCAGAGAGTCAGAAACCAACCTGAGAGGTATAGGTTTCTGATCTCACCTCACGTGGATGTCAATCTTATTGAGGAAGATGAACCAGCTACATATGAGGAAGCGATATAAGATATCTACTCCTCTTTATGGCAAGAAACCATGAAGTCCGAAATGGATTCCATGTACACCAACCAAGTTTGGACACTGGTTGATGCACCAGAAGGCGTAAAGCCTATTTGGTTGTAAGTGGATCTTCAAGAAGAAGACCGACATGGATGGCAACATACAAACGTACAAAGCTAGGCTTGTAGCGAAAGGGTATCGTCAACGACATGGTGTCGATTACGAAGAAACATTTTCACCAGATTCCATGATTAAATCCATTCGGATTATGCTTGCTATTGCTGTATATTTCGATTACGAGATATGGAAGATGGACGTCAAAACCATTTTCCTTAACGGAAACCTTATGGAGGATGTTTATATGCAACAGCCTGACAGTTTTTTCGTACCAAAACTTGCAAACAAGGTTTGTAAGTTAAATCGATCCATTTATGGATTGAAGCAAGCGTCTTGTTCTTGGAACCAACGTTTTGATGAGATCATCAAAGAATATGATTTCATTCAAAACGAGGATGACCCTTGTGTATATAAGAAGGTTAGTGGGAGCGCACTGACATTCATTGTCCTTTATATTGATGATGTATCCTTATGGGCAATGACATTCTCATGTTAACGTCGGTGAAAGCTTGGCTTTCATTAAAATTCTCCATGAAAGATCTGAGAGAAGCAGCCTATATTTTAGGAATAAAGATCTACCAGGATAGATCTAGAAAACTGCTTGGACTCTCCCAGATCACGTACATTGACAAAGTGTTGAAGCGATTCAACATGGATTAGTCCAAGAGGGGACTGTTTCCAGTGTGACATGGCGTCACTCTATCTAAGGACATGTGTCCTAAAACTCAATATGAGAGAGACAACATGAGTCAGATCTTGTTCGCTTCGGTAGTCGGATCGATCATGTATGTCATGATATGTACGCGACCTGATGTCTCGTATGCTTTGAGCATGTGTAGTCGCTATCAGGCCGATCCAGGTGATGGTAACTGGATGGCGATTAAGTAAATCCTTAAGTATCTTAGATGAACCAAGGATGTCTTCTAAATCTATGGAGATAGAGAACTTGAGGTAACTGGGTATACCGACGCAAGTTTCCAAACCGATAAAGACGACTCTAAGTCACAATCTGGGTATGTATTTTGTTTGAACAATGGAGCAGTAAGTTGGAAATCTTCCAAGCAAGAGACTGTTGCCGATTCAAAAATAGAAGCAGAGTACATTGCTGCAGCTGAAGATCGAGAAGGTTGCATCAGATGACAACATTGCAGATCCGCTGACGAAAGCTATTTCACAGTAAAAGTTTGAGCGACATATACATAGTTCAGGTGTTAGATGCTTGAGTGACTGGCTACAGGCCAAGTGGGAGATTGTTAGACAATTATGACCCATAGCATCACTATTTGTAAAAGACATTATGGTTTTTGTACAAATTAACTATGTGATTATGGAAATTACTATTTTATCATTTTGTAATTGGATTACTTAAATATAAAATGATAAAAGTCCTTATGATTAGTTCAGGATTATAAGATATGAGACAATATCAATCCACTAAAGTTTAATCATTAAACATCTCTAGTCGTAGTATTATCGAGATTGGACATCGATAATACGGAATAGACTAGTATTACACTTGTGCGCGTTGTGGGAGCATAACGGCATAGTTCTCATATATTTAAGTATTGGATGCTTATGCAAGTGTGATATGAGGTTGTGTTTATCGATGGTACGGAAACAGCTTCGCTCCGGATAGACCCCTCGGAATCTCATTGGTAGTATGACTATGTGTCTATGGGAATCCGATTCAGGGTAGGTGTATATGGTCTTAAGCTGAGACTTGCATCGCTAATACATGCAACAATTATTACGCTTTAGTTTTGGTCATCCGGGACTTTAACAGGTTCTATGTACGCCTTTTCTGGGTTTATTGAGAATCGTAGTGTGTTGGGTGTGATGTCAAGATGGAAGTATCACTTCAGGCATATGGAGATGATGATCATGCAGGGATACAGAACTGGTACTCTAATGTGTTGCAACCATTGACCGGCATAATCACACACGTATAAAGCAAGCGCACGTATCGTTCAAGTAGTATAAAATATCGATCCCACGAGGACTTAATTCCTACTATTGTTATTAATTATTGATACTATTTATTTACAGGTATCTAATCAGAGGGAGAAGAGAATTGATTTTTTTGGTTGGTTGAATGTGGATTTTCCTAATTAAAATAAAAACATAATCAAAAGAAAATACGAAGGAAAATAAAAGAAAATACTCAAAGATCTAGGGTTGTGACTCCACACAATATTATTAAAAAGATGAATTGATTCTCTTGTATATGTGTAATAAATTAGTTTGCTAACCTGGAACACGATGATATGAGAAAGCCTCTTCCGATGGTCAGATGCAAATATCCAGTATAACCCAATTGAACCATATGTCTATATCAACCAAATTAGCTGGATTCATTAAGGTCAAGTTCCAATTATGGCTACCCCCGCCCGACAGCTATATTCCTATCCTGTAAGGAAATCTATTAAAGGGTTATCTATCCTCAAGAAAGATCGTAGGCTATTGAATTTAAGGCTGAAATCTAAAATCCCTTTTCCAAGTTCATTTTAGATTTACCACATCAATCCTATTGGTAATCAGACAACAAGAAGCATTAAACTTAAGACTCAATAAAAAAACTAAAGAATTACCCAATAAATAATTAAATCAATTATTAACTGTGGATATTGTGTTTCATCACTTCCCTAGAATAAAAATAAAATGTTGGGGGTTAGGGGATCCACCTTTACTATTTATAATTTAGAAATCTCTCTTACTATAATATAGAATTTATCAATGATATTACCAACCAGCCATATAGGCGGTATTCCTCATTAAGTCAGATTTTAATTAAGTCCAACCAATCATAAAAGCGGTGTTATTATTTGTCCATAAACCAGCCATATAGGCGGTAATTATCTGTCACCTAAAGACCAGACATATAGGCGTTGTTACTTTATGTCAAATAGATAAAACCAGCCATTAAGGCGGTAATCCTTTTAATTTGAATTATAATTTCCATATTAAAATTAAGGGAGATTAATCTAAATTAAAATAATAAAAGCTTCACCCTTCCCCCCAGCGGAAATCTAACTACTAAACATAAAAGAAAAGAGAAGAAGAATAAGAACTACTACTATTATTGAAAATAAAAATGCATAAATTAAATACTGAAAATAAATACAAACAAAATGCAATCCATAAATTCCTTACAAAAACCTAAGGAAAGCATCAGAATTACAAATGAAATGGCTTGGTATTTGTAGAAAAACCTAAAGGCTTCCACCAATTTCTCCACCAATTGCTCCACCGATTGCTCTACCAAACATGGCATCAAACATGGCACCAAACATGGCATCAAACATGCAAGCATGTTTGGTGGAAGTTTGACAATTTTTATTTTTATTAATTTTATTTTATATTTTGAAAATGACTATAGTAATTACTCAAAATATACTGGATTGTTCATCCATTTCATCCTTCCAAACTTCCGAATTCGAAAATATTTAAATCTTCAGAGTTGTAGATATTTGAGTCTTCTTTAATCTGCAACTTGAATCAGCTCAATCGAATATCGGATGAAAAAGGTATGGCTAAAATACGAATCATGCGCAAAATTGGAATTTAGGATTGCACTTCTTGACGTGTATAGTAAAATTTTGTTTTTGACCATTTTTCCTCCGGATTTCATCGTTTTAGCCCCGAGTTGATTCCATTAAGTCCCAATATTATTTTTATCTGCAAAATAAATAAAAACACATCAAAACGTTCATAAAACCCGAGAAACTATACAAAATATTAGGTTAAATGAGTGAGAAATAATGATATAATTACCACTCATCACACCCCCAAACCTAATATTTTGCTAGTCCTCGAGCAAAACAATAAAATAAAATAACATAAAAATAAAATTAACTAAACCGCTTTCGTAGGGATCACGGTTGTATTTAGCATATGCAACAAGCCTTTAAACCCCTAGGTGTCCCTAGTGGCCGAGTTATAGTCTCGTGAGGGTTTACAGCAATGATACCCACAAACATTTTACAAAAGTAAAAAAAAAAAAGTAAAACTAATGCACACAAAAGCAAAAAGGCAAGAGAAAATAGAATAAAGAAGTTAGTGACTAATCAGGTGAAACTTCTACTCCAAGTTAGTAGTTGTTTTCTTTCTTTTTAAACTACCGAATAAGTAAATTCTCCGATTATATTTATCATTCTCCATATACACAGCTAACAAAATATTAATCAATTCATTTTTGCCCACAACAGTCAAAAGTGTAGTTGATAAGAGAGTAATATTTTTGTCCTAAAGTTTTAACAGAATTCACACCTTTTTGTAGCAATGGAATAATTTTTTCGGATTTTTCTGATTTTTTCTTTCTTTTTTTTCCTGATTTTATTTTTTATTTATATACAATATCTTCTGTCTATGTAGCGAGCTTTGGGTCGCTGGCTCCCAAACCAGTTGGCTTTAATTACTCAGAATTCATATTTATATATTTATTTGGCAACACCTTTGATCCATGTAGCGAGCTTTGGGCCAGTAACTCTCAAACCACTTGGTTTTAGGGCACTAGGTGTTAAAACACCATTATGGACTTAATGACTCAGATCTCATACATTTTTTTTCAATTTTTTTTCTTTTTTTTACACCATTGCCATTTATAGATGTTTCCTCCAATTAAACTAGAGCACTGAATATTATAAACTTTTCAATTACAGCTCATGTCCGTATGTTACTATGCATATTGATAATACCTACCAATTGAGCATATAAAGATTCATTTCAGTCAGTTTTATGGAGAATTCACAAATTAAATCATTCAAAAGGAAATAAACAAAAATTAACTTGTTTCGAAAATGGTTTGAAATACGTCTCAGGAGTGGAAACTCCTTACACAGCTATCCCTCAGCAATTTCACATTTTTTAGTCAAAAAAAAAAAACACAAAAAAAAACACAAAATATTTTTTTTTTAATTTTTGAAAATTTTTCAATTTTTTTGTGTTTTTCGAAAAACATTTAGGACTAAAATTAAGAAAAACAATATACAAATTAACTATTCCCCTCCCCCAAACCTAAATGAGACATTGTCCACAATGTCTTAAACAGTAGAAGGGGAGTTAAGAAGGTCGTACCTGGTTAGTTGAAAATCTACGAAAAATTGCAGATTAAGATCTATGTCCAATTTACGCTTCTTATCACGATCGATATCTGACCAGTTCAACTTGGAAAGAATGGGGTCTATTTTGGGTTCAAAGGCTAGGATTTGGTTGATTAATTCTTCGGCCTTTGTCGCAGTCAGGAAAATATCTTGTACTGACTTTGTGACGAACTCATGTCTTTTGGCTTCCGTAAGAAATACAAACAGAAAATCGAAAAAATGATCAATGTTGAGTAATCCAATGGGCTTCCGATAAATGTTCAAGTGCGCCCATGATGCCACTGTGAATATTTCTTCAAATGTTCCGAGCCCACCTGTTAAAGCAATGAATGCATCAACAGTATTGACCATTTCAAGAAGTTGTTCAGACATACCTGATACGATGCGTTCGTCTCCATTCGTTGGTCCAAATAATTGCTCATCCGCCAAAGGTTTTGGGATGATTCCCAAAACATGTCTGCCACCTTCCTGAACAACTTTTGAAATGCTTACCATTAATCCAAGATTGCCACCGCCATATACTAGGTGCATATTTCGTTCTGCTATGGTTCTCCCCAATTCCTTTTCAGCCTCAATGAATTCTAGTTTATTACCAGAGTTGGATCCACAGAAAACACAAACTTGCTTAAATCGCTGCTGTGAAGTTGCTTCCATTTTCTCTCTCTTATTTGGATGAATATCTGGATGCGTTGAAGAGAGAAATGTAGGGCTGAATTTATAGAACCTAAAAAAGGGTGAGTAATAATTGTACTAGTATCTGCCATTATAGAACCTAAAAAAGGGTGAGTAATAATTGTACTAGTATCTGCCAAATGACAATTATTAGAAGAACGTTAAAATAAATCGTGAAAGTCAAAAAGTATAGATATTGTCGGCGAAAATAAAGGAAAATAACAAAAGAAAAGCAAATCAAATCAATTATTAAGGCAACAGAATTGTTTACGTAATATGCCACTCGTTTGGTATATAAATCCATTAGGATGCGTCTCAAGAATCCAATCCTTACTCAGCCACCAATAATGAATTAGGTCTCATCTTTGTGATTATCAAACACCATTCCTCCTTAAATGCTCCGTTTGTGCCTTTCCCTACAAAAATAACACACAAAATTAAAAACTATACAACATGTATACACAAAACATAAAAATAAAAATTACAATAAATTGCATGGGTTGCCTCCCTGCTAGTGCTAAATTTTTCATTTTCAGCCAGACGTGACTGAAATCTATCTGTCAAGGAGGTTTCAGTGTCGTCGTGGATGTCCGATTACAGACAATCCCATGAGCGTTGCTTTTGAAAGGTCTCTTCTAACGGTAAGGTAGCAAAAAGAATTTTGTCTCATTCAGTGCTTGTGCCACCTTCTTAAACTTTTTCGCTCCAGTGGTTCCTGAAAAGAAATAAAGAAAATCAGAAGGTCTCATATGGTGCTTGACTTAGAATGGGAGTTCCATTCTGTCAAGCTTCTGGGTGATGTCTTTGATTTGTACTCACGAAAACAGTGATGTTTCTATTGAATGCACTGGATCTTCAATAAGGTCAGACATTTGCTCCTCCATTTGCTCTACTTCTTGCTCCACCTTTTCTTCACATATATATTTTAGGATTTCTGCATTTAGTTCTTCATCTGTCATCTGTGAAATGCGTGCTTCATAAGTGTCTACCTGATGATGTAAAGATGTTTCTGACATTAGGTCTTCATCCTCTGATACAACTGGAATGGATAGTTCAGGTAGATCTTCTTCAAACATCATTGCAAAGCATGCTCCAAGATCTTCATTTTGAGGATCGAAAGTTTGATCCTTTGTTGTTGGTGCAGTTGGTACATGAAGTTCAGCTTCATCCTCGTCAGATTCCGAATAATAAAAGTCAAATAGAGACTTCGCTAGTTTGGGCTCCTGAACTAATACCTCTGGTTGTTGATACTGTACACCCTCCTCCTCTTCTAAAGTGTCATTGTGAAATGATTGGTATTCGAAGGCTTCATCAGTGTTATCTGGTAATGGTTCTTGAGGTATGTAGCTCTGGTTTTCTGTTAATTGTCTTATTTGATCTGTCATTCTCTGTATGGATTCTGATTGTCTCTGAATACTTTCGAGCTGATTATGGAATGTTTCAAGCATTGTATCCAATTTTTCATCTCGTTTCTTGAACCAATCTTTGAGCATGTCAACCAATTGTTCTTCCTCTGATGGTTCTGGTTCTTGATGAAGATCATAGTAGGTGGGTGGTGGATAAGATGGAAAATGTGGTTCTGTGAAATGTGATGGCTCTTTATACCATGAATGATTTTGAAAGCTCTGCCACCTTGGAAGGTATATACATTGATCGCTCGGGTGGTTACCATCACAAATCACACATCTCCCCATTTCGTTCTGTTGAGAAAATGTAGTATTGATTGGTTCTGACATCCAGTGATAGTTGTTGGGCTGGAAAACAGGCCTCAGAAAATCGGATTGTTGCTCCCAGATTTGGGGCGAATTTTCTTGTAAAGCACGTAATCTCTCAATCTCCCAATAATGTTCCATTTTTCAACCACCTGAAAAAAAAAAAGAAATAAAAATTACAAATAAAAATAAAGAAAATTAGATACAAGTAAATTAGATAACTTCAAAATTAATAACTCAAGAAAAATAAGTCCCCGGCAACGGCGCCAAAAACTTGACCGACGTAATCACACACATATAACGCAAGCGTACATATCGTTCAAGTAGTATAAAATATCGATCTCACGAGGACTTAATTCCTAATGTTGTTATTAATTATTGATACTATTTATTTACAGGTATCTAATCAGAAGGAGAAGATAATTGATTGTTTTTGGTTGGTTGAATGTGGATTTTGCTAATTAAAATAAAAACAGACTCAAAAGAAAATACTAAGGAAAATAAAAGAAAAGACTCAAAGATCTAGGGTTGTGACTCCACACAATATTATTAAAAAGATGAATTGATTCTCTTGTATATGTATAATAAATTAGTTTGCTAACCTGGAACACGATGATATGCAAAAGCCTCTTCCGTTGGTCAGACGTAAATATCCAGTATAACCCAATTGAACCATATGTTTATGTCAACCAAATTACCTGGATTCATTAAGGTCAAGTTCCAATTATGGCTACCCCCGCCCGATAGGTATATTCCTATCCTGTAAGGAAATCTATTAAAGGGTTATCTATCCTCAAGGAAGATCATAGACTATTGAATCTAAGGCTGAAACCTAAAATTCCTTTTCCAAGTTCATTTTAAATTTACCACATCAATCTTATTGGTGATCAGACAACAATAAGCATTAAACTTAAGACTCAATAAACAAACTAAAGAATTACCCAATAAATAATTAAATCAATTATCAAGTGTGGATATTTTGTTTCATCACTTCCCTAGAATAAAAATAAAATACTGGGGTTAGAGGATCCACCTTTACTATTTATAATTTAGAAATCTCCCTTACTATAATATAGAATTTATCAATGATATTACCAACTAGCCATATAGGCGGTATTCCTCATTAAGTAAGATTTTAATTAAGTCCAGCCAGCCATAAAGGCGGTATTATTATTTGTCCATAAACCAGCCATATAGGCGGTAATTATCTGTCACCTAAAGACCAGCCATATAGGCGGTGTTACTTTATGTCAAATAAATAAAACCAGCCATTAAGGCGGTAATCCTTTTAATTTGAATTATAATTTCCATATTAAAATTAAGGGAGATTAATCTAAATTAAAATAATAAAAGCTTCACCCTTCCCCCAGCAGAAATCTAACTACTAAACATAAAAGAAAATAGAAGAAGAATAAGAACTACTACTATTATTGAAAATAAAAATGCATAAATTAAATACTGAAAATAAATACAAACAAAATGTAATTCTTAATTTCCTTACAAAAACCTAAGGAAAGCATCAGAATTACAAATGAAATGGCTTGGTATTTGTAGAAAAACCTAAAGGCTTCCACCAATTTCTCCAACAATTGCTCCACCGATTGCTCCACCAAACATGACACCAAACATGGCACCAAACATGGAATCAAACATGGCACCAAATATGGCACCAAATATGGCATCAAACATGCAAGCATGTTTGGTGGAAGTTTGACAATTTTTATTTTTATTTTTATTTTTATTAATTTTATTTTATATTTTGAAAATGACTATAGTAATTACACAAAATATACTGGATTGTTCATCAATTTCGGCCTTTCAAACTTCATAATTCGAAAATATTTAAATATTCAAAGTTTTAGATCTTTGAGTCTCCTTTAATCTACAACATGAATCCGCTCAATCAGATATCGGATGAAAAAGTTATGGCCAGAATACGAATCATGCGGAAAACTGGAATTTTGGACTGCACTTCATGACGCGTATAGTAAAATTTTGTTTTTTTACCATTTTTCCTCTGGATTTCATCGTTTTAGCCCTGAGTTGATTCCATTAAGTCCCAATATTATTTTTATCTGCAAAATAAACAAAAACACATTAAAACGTTCATAAAACTCGAGGAACTATACAAAATATTAGGTTAAATGAGTGAGAAATAGTGATATAATTACCACTCATCACACCTCCAAACCTAACATTTTGCTAGTCCTCGAGCAAAATAATAAAATAAAATAACATAAAAATAAAAATAAAATTAACTAAACCATTTTCGTAGGGATCACAGTTGCATGTAGCATATGCAACAAACCTTTAAACTCCTAGGTGTCCCTAGTGGACGAGTTATAGTCTCGTGAGGGTTTACAGTAATGATACACAAACATTTTACAAAAGTAAAAAGAAAGTAAAACTAATGCACACAAAAGCAAAAAGACAAGAGAAAATAAAATAAAGAAGTTAGTGACTAATCAGGTGAAACTTCTACTCCAATTTAGTAGTTGTTTTCTTTCTTTTTAAACTACAGAATAAGTAAATTCTCCGATTATATTTACCATTCTCCATATACACAGCTAACAAAATATTAATCAATTCATTTTTGCCCACAACAGTCACAAGTGTAGTTGATAAGAGAGTAATATTTTTGTCCTAAAGTTTTATCAGAATTCACACTTTTTGTAGCAATGGAATAATTTTTTCGGATTTTTCGGATTTTTTCTTTCTTTTTTTTCCTAATTTTATTTTTTGTTTATATACAATATCTTCTGTCTATGTAGCGAGCTTTGGGTCGGTGGCTCCCAAACCAGTTGGCTTTAGGGCACCAGGTGTTAAGACACCCCTACAGACTTAATTACTCAGACTTCATATTTATATATTTATTTGGCAACATCTTTGATCCATGTAGAGAGCTTTGGGCCAGTGACTCCCAAATCAGTTGGTTTTAGGGCACTAGTTGTTAAAACACCCCTACGGATTTAATGACTCGGATCTCAGACATTTTTTTCACTTTTTTTTTCTTTTTCTTTTTTTTACTCCATTGTCATTTATAGATGCTTCCTCCAATTAAACTAGAGCACTGGATATTACAAACTTTTCAATTACAGCTCATGTCTGTATATTACTATGCATATTGATAATACCTGCCAACTGAGCATATGAATATTCATTTTAGTCAGTTTTATGGAGAATTCACAAATTAAATAATTCAAAAGGAAATAAACAAACATTAACTTGTTTCGAAAATGGGTTTGAAAAACGTCTCAGGAGTTGAAACTCCTTACACAGCTATCCCTCACCAATTTCACCTTTTTTAGTCAAAATAAAAAAAAAACACAAAAACGCAAAATATTTTTTTATAATTTTTGAAAATTTTCCAATTTTTGTGTTTTTCGAAAAAAAAATTTAGGACTAAAATTAAGAAAAACAAGATACAAATTAATTATTCCCCTCCCCCAAACCTAAATGAGACATTGTCCTGTCTTAAACAGTAGAAGGAGAGTTAAGAAGGTCGTACCTGGTTAGCTGAAAATCTACGAAAAATTACAGATTAAGGTCTATGTCCAATTTACGCTTCTTATCACGATCGATATCTGACCAGTTCAACTTGGAAAGAATGGGGTCGATTTTTGGTTTAAATGCTAGGATTTGGTCGGTTAATCCTTTGGTCCAAATAATTGTTCATCCGCCAAAGGTTTTTGGATGATTCCCAAAACATGTCCGCCACCTTCCTGAACAGTTTTTGAAATGCTTCCCATTAATCCAAGATTGCCACCGCCATATACTAGGTGCATATTTCGTTCTGCTATGACTCTCCCCAATTCCTTTGCAGCCTCAATGAATATGGTTTATTACCAGAGTTGGATCCACAGAAAACACAAATTCGCTTGAATCAATACTGTGAAGTTGCTTCCATTTTCTCTCTCTTGTTTGGATGAATATCTGGATGCGTTGAAGAAAGAAATATAGGGCTGAATTTATAGAACCTGAAAAAGGGTGAGTAATAATTGCACTAGTATCTGCCAAATGACAATTATTAGAAGAACGTTAAAATAAATCATTAAAGTCAAAAAGTATAGATCTTGTCGGCGAAAATAAAGGAAAATAACAAAAGAAAAGCAAATCAAAGCAATTATTAAGGCAACAGAATTGTTTACGCAATACGCCACTCGTTTGGTATATAAATCCATTAGGATGCGTCTCAAGAATCCATTCCTTACTCAGCCACCACTAATGAATTAGGTCTCATCTTTGTGATTGCCAAACACCATTCCTCCCTAAATGCTTCGTTTGTGCCTTTCCCTACAAAAATAACACACAAAATTGAAAACTCTACAACATGTATACACAAAACATAAAAATAAAAATTACAACAAATTACATGGGTTGCCTCCCTACTAGCGATAAATTTTTTGTCTTCTTCCAGACGTGACTGAAATCTATCTGTCAATGAGGTTTCAGTGTCGTCTTGGATGTTCGATTATAGACAATCCCATGAGCGTTGCTTTTGAAAGGTCTCTTCCAACGGTAAGGTCGTAAAAATAATTTTGTCTCATTCAGTGCTTGTGCCACCTTCTTAAACTTTTTCACTTCAGTGGTTCCTGAAAAGAAAGAAAGAAAATCATGAGGTCTCGTATGATGCTTGAATT
The DNA here is from genome assembly GCA_019454045.1 of Zanthoxylum bungeanum. NCBI lineage: Eukaryota > Viridiplantae > Streptophyta > Magnoliopsida > Sapindales > Rutaceae > Zanthoxylum > Zanthoxylum bungeanum. The sequence continues at coordinate 188,480 of SKCR01033649.1, read as the reverse complement.
GGAATGGGAGTTTCATTTTGTCAAGCTTCTGGGTGATGTCTTTGATTTGTACTCCCCAAAACAGTGATGTTTCTCTTGAATGCACTGGATCTTCATTAAGGTCAGACATTTGCTCCTCCATTTGATCTACTTCTTGCTCCACCTTTTCTTCACATATATATTTTAGGATTTCTGCATTTAGTTCTTCATCTGTCATTTGTGAAATGCATGCTTCATAAGTGTCTACCTGAGGATGTAAAGATGTTTCTGACATTAGGTCTTCATCCTCTGATACAACTGGAATGGATGGTTCAGGTAGATCTTCTTCAAACATCATTGCAAAGCATGCTCCAAGATCTTTATTTTGAGGATTGAAAGTTTGATCCTCTGTTGTTGGTGCAGTTGGTACATGAAGTTCAACTTCATGCTCTCTTGTATATATGTAATAAATTAGTTTGCTAACCTGGAACACGATGATATGCAAAAGCCTCTTCCGATGGTCAGACGCAAATATTATTTATCCTCAAGGAAGATCGTAGGCTATTGAATCTAAGGCTGAAACCTAAAATCCATTTTCCAAGTTCATTTTAGATTTACCACATCAATCCTATTGGTGATCAGACAACAAGAAGCATTAAACTTAAGACTCAATAAACAAACTAAAAAATTACCCAATAAATAATTATATCAATTATTAAGTGTGGATATTGTGTTTCATCACTTCCCTAGAATAAAAACAAAATGTTGGGGTTAGGGGATCCACCTTTACTATTTATAAATTAGTAATCTCCCTTACTATAATATAGAATTTATCAATGATATTACCAACCAACCATATAGGCGGTATTCCTCATTAAGTTAGATTTTAATTAAGTCTAACCAGCCATAAAGGTGGTATTATTATTTGTCCATAAACCAGCCATATAGGCGGTACTTATCTGTCACCTAAAGACCAGCCATATAGGCGGTGTTACTTGATGTCAAATAAATAAAACCAGCCATTAATGCAGTAATCCTTTTAATTTGAATTATAATTTCCATATTAAAATTAAGGGAGATTAATCTAAATTAAAATAATAAAAGCTTCACCCTTCCCCCAGCGGAAATCTAACTACTAAACATAAAAGAAAAGAGAAGAAGAAGAAGAACTACTACTATTACTGAAAATAAAAATGCATAAATTAAATACTGAAAATAAATAAAAACAAGATGCAATCCTTAAATTTCTTACAAAAACCTGAGGAAAGCATCAGAATTACAAATGAAATGGCTTGGTATTTATAGAAAAACCTAAAGGCTTCCACCAATTTCTCCACCAATTGCTCCACCGATTGCTCCACCAAACATGGCATCAAATATGACACCAAACATGGCACCAAATATGGCATCAAACATGCAACATGTTTGATGGAAGTTTGACAATTTTTATTTTTATTTTTATTAATTTTATTTTATATTTTGAAAATGACTTTAGTAATTACTCAAAATATACTGGATTGTTCATCAATTTCGGCCTTCCACACTTCAGAATTCGAAAATATTTAAATCTTCAAAGTTGTAGATCTTTGGGTATTCTTTAAGCTAAAACTTGAATCAGCTCAATCAGATATCGGATGAAAAAGTTATGGCCAAAATACGAATCATGCGCAAAACTGGAATTTAGGACCACACTTCTTGACGCGTATAGAAAATTTTGTTTTTGACCATTTTTCCTCCGTATTTCATCCTTTTAGCCCCGAGTTAATTCCATTAAGTCCCAATATTATTTTTATCTGCAAAATAAATAAAAACACATCAAAACGTTCATAAAACTCGAGAAACTATACAAAATATTAGGTTAAATGAGTGGGAAATAGTGATATAATTACCACTCATCAACCATCGGGATAATGTGACAACGTCATGATTATCCGATTAAAGAGACTAGTTGCTTGTGATCCGATTTATGATTGGTACGGGGCAGACACTATTCCAGCCCTAGGCTTTACATGTGACATCTGATACTGGATCGCTATACGCAATACTACGTATTCTACGCCTGACATAGATTGTATATTCCAGTAAGAATATTTCTGGAGAATTGGGTAGGCATGGTGCTTTGCTAGAAGCCAACAATGTCTTGTAAAATGGTTAGTACGTAGTACGAGGTACGCACTTAATCGGATAGTCCGATAACCGGATTTACTGCCAACATATCTAGAGGTCTCTTGGGTCGCTTCCCAAAGATTCATCGATGGCAGTTGACTTAAATTAAGAGAGAGAAAATTAATCTGGGATTAATTGAGGTATTATTTAATTTGGGATTAAATGTGTTCAGAAGAGAGAGAACGTGATTAATTTGGAATTAATCGGCAAAATAAATTTAATAGTTAAATTTGATTTTTCTATTTAATTTATTGATATGGGCTAAAATTAATATATCGGATATATTAATAAAGATTTAATTGTTTAGCGACGAAAATTCAATTAATCGGATTAAACGGATCTGAGCCGCGGCAAACATTCATAGAAACCATTTGAATTTTGAATTCAAAAGTGGGGCCCACTTCACATGTGGTCGTTGGGAGAGTGATTGACATTTACCCAACTTTCCAACCACATTGAAATGGTTTTGGTGAAACCATTTACCCAACCACCTTGTTTAGGTGAAAAAGGTAAATTGGCTTTTACCAAAACTCATCTCCCTCTCTCATTTTGGGTAGAGAACACAAATCAAAACCCTAGAACACACAAGCTTGGGCGTGAGCTTCCTTGTTCTTCTCTCATTGATTTTGTTGCAAAATCAAGTTAGCTAGCACTTCAAAGATCAACAAAGGTGATAGGGAAACAACTCAAAGCTTGGAATCAACATACATAGCTTGGATCTTGTAGATCTTCTCAAAATTTTGAAAAGCCAAAACCATTCATTGTAAGTATATTCCAGACCTTATAATGAATTATTCACACACATTCATGCTTATTAGATCCTTGGCATGTTCTAGGAACACTAACAAGTCACGCTTCCAGTGACCCCGCTTGCCGCACTGGAGACATACATCTTGGGATTTGTCATTATCCTTCCCAGAAGATTTCGACGATTTGGCCTTGCTCTTCTTATTCTTTACACCTCCAGTCACATTGGGCCAAGCCCTTAGAGTCTTAGATTTTGAAGCGAAGTGCTCCTCGTACTTCTTGCCCTTTTGAAGCTCTTTTTCTGCTTCACGCAGTGTGGACATCAACTCTCCAAGAGTTTGTTCTTGGTTCATCATATTGTAGTTCATGATGAACCCACTCCAAGTGTCGGGGAGAGACTGTAAGATCAAATCTATTGAAGTCTCAGCCTCGAAGACGATGCCCATATGTCCCAGCTACTCAATGTCAGCAATCATCTATGACACATGATGCTTAATAGACGTACCCTCTAACATGCGAGCGCAGAATAGCTTCTTCTGCAACTCATATCTTGGCAATCTAAGATTAGATCGGTGAAGATCATGCAACTTCACTATCATCTCATAGGGATCCAATCCCTTGTTCTGACGACGGAATTGTGGAGTCATAGCAGCAAGCATAACTGATTGAGCAGCCGAGTTGTCATCGCTATGAGTCTTCTAAAGCTCTAGCTCAAGCAACTGCTCAGGTCGGGGCTTAGGCCCAAGAGGTCTCTCTATAGTATAGAGTAACTTCTCAGATCCCAGGACAATCCTAAGATTCATATCCCAGACTTGAAAGTTTATGCCATTAAAGACATTATCACCCATGATAATATCTCTGATGTTTAACTTTCCTATCTTCTTAATTGCAATAGTCAAACTATTTGATTAACGATGTATGGGTATAGTCTAACTGTTACAAGAAAAATAATAAAATATTAGTCCAACTAATAAATATAATTGACGAAATAATTTGAAAGCGCGTAAAACTAAGTATTTGAACGAAATTGCAAATTCAATACTAGCCTCCCACTATTTTTCGGCGAGCCTCTAACCCTTTATTGAGTACTCGGGATACCTAGTTTCCTAGAGGGCTAGGATCCCGTTAAATAACACACAACCTTGACTTTGGCCAACAAGCTGTATGATATTTAACTAGGTAGATCTCTAAGATCAATTGGATTTCATCCAATTCCTAGATCCGGTAGGTGGACCTCCAAGTCCGAAATATATATACAATATATATGCCAATATGTCCAATATATTTTACTAACATTTTCCTCCGAATCAACTAAGCCTTGGCTTTGGCACAACAAGCTTAATGATTCCAGTTAAGCGGAACCTATTGACTTTGGAAAGCTTCGTAATCGATGTCGATGGACAAGAAGTGATCTTGAATTTGGCCAATAAATCACAAATTGGACAAGACATACGATATGGAACAAAGCCTTCATGATTCAAACACATCCGCGATGGACGAAGGTCTTGACTTTGGCCAACAAACCAGTGCCAATCTTGGATCTTGAGTAAGAATCACTCAATGGAACGAAAACACTTAATATTTGTTTAGGGTTTTTCGCGTAAATTGGCAAACAATTTATTATCTTTGATTAGGTCTCATCATACACCCTTAAACATGCATTCTAAAATCATAATAAGGCGCGGAAAATAAATTAATAATGATATGCGGATAGATATCTCACAGATTGTTCCTAGAACAAATCACTCACTTTCCTCTCCCCGGCTAGCACTGTTCTTACTTCTACCTAATTACATAATACAATTAAAGAAACCTCATTAACATTGAGGGGAATTAGGTGAGAAGAGAATTACAAAGAATCAAAAGAGATAAGGCTGGACACGCAGGTCCAATTTAATAAATTCTAAATTTACAACAATTTCCAAAATTGCCCTTTCCCTTCTAATATCCATCTGATATACATTATTCATTCAACACAACCATGTATTCATACAAAGCACGTTATTCAATCAATCTAATCCAATTAATTAATCTTTGAATAAAGTGATCATCCAATGTTCAAACAACGATTTTATTTGCGCGAGTCCAACTCGTTTAAGAATAAATACTCGAAGTACAAATTCTTGAATTATATCGAACTACAATTTAAATCTAATTTAATTCATATTCAATATTAATTCTATATTTAATTCCAAATTAAATAATTACACTTTTTAATGTGCCTTTACGACTTAGATTCCAAATCTAATCTAAATGGGTCTCAAAGTCCAATTAACATCCAATGTCATTTAATTAAAGTCCATTGGGCTTTCAATTAATTTCTTAAGGTATGGACTTTCGGCCCATTAGGCCCAATTAAACATAAAAGGCTCATTTGTTCTATTTGGACTTAATGGAATGATTTAGGCCTAATTTGGATCCAATCCAATTGACCTAAACCAATTTGGCCCAACCAAGCCCATTAGGCCCAAATACAACAATTAAGCCCAATTCCAAATTAATCCCAATTTATTAAATTCTAATTTTCAAAAATTCACAATTTAATAAATCAAAGTGTTTAACCATGATTAACTATTTAAATTAACATTTCCAAAATACTAATCTAATCAATTAATCATGCTTATTCATCATCAATACACGTCCAACATTATTGAGACAAAATCAACTCATTTTCATGCTATAGGTCACGAAATTTGATGGATTTTTATACCCGATTCCGATTTCAATACGATTGAATCACGGATCAATATATCCATGTCTTTAAACTCATCTAATGATCAAAAAACAAAAAATACCATGACCTAGGGTTCATCTATACATTCGGCTAACACAATGAATTTGGGGAAAATTAATCCAATTAATTTTTCTTAAAATTGATCATGCATAACTCTAAGTTATCAACATACAAGCATAGTCAAACAAACAATTTGATTAAAACATGCTCAAATCAAAAATACCCAAATTTTATGTTAAGAACCCTAATTAAATTCCATGCTCAAATAGGCTCCATGATACCATTGTTGGGTTTCTAAAGTGTCCCAATATCATTTAAGCAATGAAATCATGTGAATACTTAAAGGAGAAAAGCGGAAATAATACTCACTTTGAACGAATTTTGGAAGTGTTGAGAACAAAAAATTGTGCTTTGAGAAGTCCTCCAAGATCTCCTCTTTGAATGTTGAATCCAAGCTCCAAGCTTTGATCTTGATTCCAAGCTCAAGGGATTAGTTTTCCTAACACATTGATATGATTCTTTGTGTGCTATCAATGGAGAAATTTTGCAAAAAAATTTCCCCAACAGAACAAGAAGTGTTCGGCCAATGAGGAAATAAGAGAGAGCTTTTTACTATGTCTTGTATTTTTGTTTCTAAAACCAATTCAAGTTATGAAAAATTCAAAAGCAAATTCGGTATATCCTTTTTCCAAAAAGAATAAATCAAATTGGAGGGAAAAAAACCAATCAATGCCTCCATCTACTCCCATCATGAATAGTGACTGGATGTCAATCACAAAAATGTGACATGACTTACATTACTAAAGTGACTTGCGATGGGACTTGCGATGTGACTTGTGGGCCCCACTTAAATTCAAAATCTGAGTGGGCCCGCAAATATATTTCGGGCTCGGGTTCATTAATTTCGAATTAACGAATTTTTCGTTGCGACGTAATTAAATCAAAATTAATTAAATAATTATGCCTAGTAAAATTACTATTCACATCGCTCGCGAATTAATTATAAATTAATTTATTCGCCCGAATTAAAATCTAATTTTAATTCCGCGTCGAAATCTAATTTCGTTTTATATATTGAATGTATTATTTTATCAATTAATTCCAAATTAATCGTTCTCTTTCTTCAAATAGTATTTTATACCAGATAAAATCTCTCTGTAATTAATCCCAGATTAATTATGTTCGAATCATACGTCATCGGTGAATCTTCGGGAAGCGAGCCATGAGATCCCTGGATATGTTGGCAGTAAATCCGATTGGCGGACTATCCGAACACGTACGTAACTTGTACTATGTTTTTACCAATTTACGCGACATGGTTGGCTTCTAGCAAAGCACCATGCTTACCCAATTCTCCAGAAATATTCTTAAAGGAATATATAATCTATGTCAGGCGTAGTATACATAGTATTGCGTATTGCGATCCAGTATCGGATGGTCACATGCAAGGCCTGGGGCTGGAATAGTGTTTGCCTCGTACGAAGCATATATCATATCTCAAGCAACTAGTCTATTTAATCGGGTAATCATGACCTTGTCATATTATCCCGATGGTTGCAACACATTAGAGCACCAGTTCTCTATCCCTGTGTGATCATCATCTCCATATGACTGAAGTGATACTTCCATCTTGACATCATATCCAATACACTACGATTCTCAATAAACCCAGAAGAGGCGTACACAGAACCTGTTAAAGTCCTGGACGACCAAAACCAAAGCGTATTGATTGTCGCAAGTACTAGCGATGTAAGTTGTTGGATAGTTATGACCCATAGCGTCACTATTTGTAAAAGACATTATGGTTTTTGTACAAATTAACTATGTAGCAATGGAAATTGCCTTTTATCATTTTGTAATTTATTTACTTGGATATATAAATGATAAAAGTCCTTATGATTAGTTCTGGATTGAGATGATATGAGACAGTATCAATCCACAAAGGTTTAATCATTAAATAATCCCTAGTCGTAGTATTATCGAGATTGGACATCGATAATACGGAATAGACTAGTATTGCACTTGTGCGCGTTGTGAGGGCATAACGACATAGTTCTCATATATTTAAGTATTGGATACTTATGCAAGTGCGATAGGAGGTTGCGTTTTACCGATGGTACGGAAAACAGCTTCGTTCTGGATAAACCCCGCGGAATCCCATTGGTAGTATGACTATGTGTCTATGGGAATCCGCTTCAGGGTAGGTGCATTTGGTCTTAACTTGAGACTTGCATCGCTAGTACTTGCGACAATCAATACGCTTTAGTTTTGGTCGTCCAGGACTTTAACAGGTTCTGTGTACACCTCTTCTGGGTTTATTGAGAATCGTAGTGTATTGGGTGTGATGTCAAGACGGAAATATCACTTCAGTCATATGGAGATGAAGATCACGCAGGGATACGGAACTGGTTCTCTATAGTGTTGCAACCATCGGGATAATATGACTTAGTCATGATTATCTGATTAAAGATACTAGTTGCTAGATATCCGATATATGCTTCGTACAGGGCAGATACTATTCCAACCCCAGGCCTTGCATGTGACATCCGATACTGGATCGCTATACAGGATACTACGTATACTACGCCTGACAAAGATTGTATATTCCATTAAGAATATTTCTGGAGAATTGGGTAGGCATGGCGCTTTGCTAGAACCCAACATTGTCTCGTAAATCGGTAGGAACGTAGTACGAGGTACGTAAGTGTTCGGATAGTCCGACGACTAGATTTACTGCCAACATATCTAGTGATCTCTTGGGTCGCTTTCCGAAGATTCATCGATGACGTTTGATTCAAACATTATTAATCTTGGATTAATAGCGGAGAAATTTCATCTTGGATAAAATACTATTTGAAGAGAGAGAAATGATTAATTTGGAATTAATCGACAAAATAATATATATTTGATATATTAAACGAAATTAGATTTCGATGCGGAATTAAAATTAGATTTTAATTCGGGCAAACGAGTTAATTTAGAATTAATTCGTTAGCCACGTGAATAGTAATTTTGCTAGGCATAATTATTTAATTAAATTCGATTTAATTACGTCATGACGAAAGTTTATTAATTCGAAATTAGCGAACCCGAGCTCGGGAGTGTTTGCGGGCCCACTCGGATTTCGAATCAAGTGGGGCCCACAAGTCACATCACGAGTCACATCACTTGTCACTTTAGTGATAGATGTTAAGTCACCTTTTTGGTGAGTTACATGCTATCACTATTCATGAAAGGAGTTGGTGTGGGCATTTAATGCCATTTTGGAGCCAAAATTGGCTTTGACTTTTGGGAAAAATATACCAATTTTTGGTAATTGTTTTTCCATTATGTTTTTAGAAAACAAATTACAAACAAAACACAAAACTCTCTCTCCATTTTCTTAGAGAAAACTGTGAGCCTCTTGGAGAAGGAAGAAGAATTGTTTTTCTTCCTAACTTGCTAGCACATTAGAGAATCAAACAAAGGTGTTAGGGAAACCGAACTAAGAGCTTGGGATCCATTTACTTGCTTGGAGCTTGTTCATCATCAACAAAATCAACCTTGGCCGTGAGCTTCAACAAAGAGAAAAATTTCTTTGTGTTCTTCGCATCCAAAAGCCGATCTTTGTAAGTATGATTCTGTCATACTTCTAAGTTGTATTCATTTCATTTCTATGCTTGAATGATCTTGGGACTAACCTAGAAACCCAACAATGGTATCAATGAGTCATTTTGAGCATGAAATAAACTTAGGGTAAAATTTGGGTAAATTGGATTTGAGCATGTTTTGACTAAATTACTTGTTTGAGCATGCTTGTAAATGGATGACTTTGAGTTGTTTATGATCAATTTTGTGAAAAATGGATTGGATCATTTTTCCCAAGATTATGGCTTGGCCGAATACATTAGTGCCCTAAAGTCATGGTATTTTTTGTTCTTTTGATCATTGGATGTGTTTAAAGACTAGGGTAATGTTGATTTAAAGTTCAATTGCATTGAAATCGTTATCGGACATATAAACCCTAAAATTTCGTGAGTAAAGAAGCATGTAATGAGATGATTTTTTGATTCAAAATGTTGGACATGAGTTGAACAAATTAATACATGATTAATTGATTAAATTTGTATTTTGGAAATATTAATTTAGATAATCAATTAATGTATTACACTTGAATTAATTGAATTTTTAAATTTGGAATATTGAAATTTAATTAATTAGGCTTAATTTTGAATTGGGCTTATAATTATTGTATTTGGGCATAATGGGCTTGGTTGGGCCAAATTGGTTTAGGCCAATTGGATTGGATCCAAATTGGGCCTAAATCATTCCATTAAGTCCAAATATAACAAATGGGCTTTAAAAGTTTAATTGGGCCTAATAGGCCTAAATTGGTTTCTTGGCATATAAGGGTGATTCCTTAATTTGGGCCTTGGTATTTGGGTATGACCCATATTGATCAAAGCCCATGTCTTATGAAATCAATTGAAAGCCCATTGGACTTTAATTAAACGACATTGGATGTTAATTGGGCTTTGAGACCCATTTAGATTAGATTTGGAATCTAAGTCATTAAAGCGCATTACAAGGTGTAAATTATTTAATTTAGAATTAAATAAAGAATTAGTATTGAATATCAATTAAATTGGATTTAATAAAGTAGTTCGATATAATTCAAGAATTCGTACTTCGAGTACTTATTCTCAAACGAGTTGGACTCGCGCAAATCAAATCATTGTTTGAACATTTGATGATCACTAATATTCAAAGATTAATTAATTTGATTAGATTTATTGAATAACATGCTTGAATGAATACATGGATGTAATGAATGAATAGCGTATATCGGATGGATATTAGAAGGGAAAGGGCAATTTCAGAAATTGTTGTAAATTTAGAATTTATTAAATTGGACCTGCGTGTCCAGCCTTCTCTCTTTATTGCTTCTTTTTCATTCTCTTCTCACCTAATTCCCCTCAATGTTAATGAGGTTTCTTATATTGTATTATGTAATTGGGTAGAAGTAGAATAGTGCTAGCCGGGGAGAGGAAATGGAGTGATTTGTTCTAGGAACAATCTGTTAAATATCCATCCGCGTATCGTTATTAATTTACTTTCGCGCCTTATTGTGTTTTTAACATGCTTAAGGGTGTATGATGAGACCTTAACAAAGATAATAAATTGGTTGCCAATTTACGTGAAAAACCCTCAAAACATATTAAACATTTTTCCTTCCATTGAGTGATTCTTACTCAAGATCCAAGATTGGCATTGGTTTGTTGGCCAAAGTCAAGGCCTTTGTCCATCGCGGATGTGTTTGAATCATGAAAACTTTGTTGCATATCGTGTGTCTTGTCCAAGTTTTGATTTGTTGGCCAAAGTCAAGATCACTTCTTGTCCATTGACATCGATTACGAAACTTTCCAAAGTCAATGGGTCCCGCTTAACTGGAATCATTAAGCTTGTTGTGCCAAAGCCAAGGCTTAGTTGATTCATAGGAAATAGGTTAGGCAAATATATTGGATATATTGGCATATGCATTGTGTATATGTTTCGGACTTGGAGGTCCACCTACCGGATCTAGGAATTGGATGAGATCCAATTGATCTTAGAGATCTACCTAGTTAAATATCATACAGCTTGTTGGCCAAAGTCAAGGTTGTGTGTTGTTTAACGGGATCCTAGCCCGCTAGAAAACTATGTTTCCTGAGTACTCGATAGAGGGTTAGAGGCTCGCCGAAAAATAGTGGGAGGCTAGTATTGAATTTTCAATTTCGTTCAAATACTTAGCTTTACGCGCTTTCAAATTATTTTGACAAATTATTCTTATTAGTTAGACTAATATAATTTTATTTTTCTTGTAAGAGTTAGACTGCACCCATATACATTGTTGATTGATAGTTGGACTATCGCTATCAAAATGACTGGAAAGAACAGTGTCAGGGATATTATCATGGGGGATAATGTCTTCAACGGCATGAACTTTTCGGATTGGGAGATGAATCTCAGAATTGTTCTGGGATCCGAGAAGTTACTCTATACGATAGAAAAACCTCTCGGGTCTAAGCCAGGACCTGAGGAAATAGTTGAGCGTGAGCTTTGGAAGACTTACAACGATGACAACTGCACCGCTCAGTCCATTATGCTTGCTGCCGTGACTCAGCAATTCCGTCGACAGAACAAGGGATTGGATACCTATAACATGTTGTCAAAATTGCATGATCTTCATCAATCTAATCTTAGATCACAAAGATATGAGTTGCAGAAGAAGCTTTTCCGTGCCCGTATGTCAGAGGTACATCTGTTGAGCACCACGTGTCACAGATGATTGCTGACATCGAGCAGCTGTCCCAGATGGGCATAGTCTTCGAGATTGAGTCTTCTATAGATTTGACCTTACAGTCTCTTCTTGACACTTGGAGTGGGTTCATCATGAACTATAATATGCTGAACCAAGACGATACTCTTGGAGAGTTGATGTCCATTTTAAAGGAAGCTAAAAAGAAGCTTCTTAAAGGAAAGAAGCGTGAGGCGCACTTCGCTTCGACATCTCAGACTCCGAGGGCTTGGCCCAAGGCAACTTGAGGTATGAAGAAGAAGAAGCAGAAGAAGAAAGGCAAGGCCAGATCATCAAAGGGTTCTGGGAAACCCAAGGATAAATCTCAGGATGTATACCTCCAGTGCGGCAAGTAGGGTCACTGGAAGTGTGACTGCCGCGAGTACAAGGCGCTCCAGAAGGAGATTAAAGCGGGCAAGGCACCGGCTTCAGTTATGTTAGTTATAGAAATAAACATGTCTACTTCTAGTTTTAAAAATTGGATTTTCGATTCTGGTTGTGGTACTCATATATGTACTGATGTGCAGGATCTGCGGATTAGCAGGAAACTGACCTCAGGGGAGATTGATCTACGCGTCGGAGACACATATCACTGTTTTGGCCGTTGGCACTTTTGTTTTAGAACTTGCCGCGGGGCATGTGACCGGTGCATTCACACGCGTATAAAGCAAGCGCACGTATCGTTCAAGTAGTATAAAAATATCGATCCCACGAGGACTTAATTCCTACTATTGTTATTAATTATTGATACTATTTATTTACAGGTATCTAATTATAGGGAGAAAGGAATTGATTGCTTTTGGTTGGTTAAATGTGGATTTGATAAATAAAATACTAAAATAGACTCAAAAGAAAATACTAAGGAAAATAAATAAGAGACTTAAAAGATCTAGGGTCGTGACTCCACACAATATTATTAAAAAGATGAATTGACTCTCTTATTTATGTGTAATAAATTAATTTGCTAACTGGAACACGATAATATATAAAAGCCTTTTTCGATGGTGAGACGCAAATACCCAGTATAATCCAATTGAACATATTCCTATGTCAACCACATTACCTGGATTCATTAAGACCAAGTTCCAATTATGGCTACCCACGCCTGACAGGCATATTCTTATCCTGTAAGAAAATCTATTAAAGGGTTATCTATCCTCAAGGAAGATCGTGAGTTATTGAATCTAAGGCTGAAATCTAAAATCCCTATGTCTAGTTCATTTTAAGTTTACCCCATCAATCTTATTAATGGCCAATTAACAAGAAGCATTAAGCTTAAGACTTAATAAACAAACTAAAGAATTACCCATAAAAATAAAATCAATTATTAAGTGTGGATATTGTTTTTCATCACTTCTCTAGAATAAAAATAAAATGCTAGAGGTTGGAGGATCCACCTTTACTATTCCTAATTTAGAAATCTCTCTTATTATAATATAAAAATTATCCGTGATATTACCAACCGACCATATATGTGGTATCCTCATTAAGTCAGATTTTAATTAAGTCCAACCAGCCATAAAGGCGGTATCATTATTTGTCCATAAACCAACCATATAGGCGGTATCATTATTTGTCCATAAACCAGCCATATAGGCGGTAATTATCTGTCACTTAAAGACCGGTCATATAGGCGGTGTTACTTTATGTCAAATAAATAAAACCAGCCATTAAAGCGGTAATCCTTTTAATTTGAATTACAATTTTTATATTATAATTAAGGGAGATTAATCTAAATTAAAATAATAAAAGCTTCACCCTTCCCCAGTAGAAAAATTAACTACTAAACATAAAAGAAAAGAAATGAAGAAGAAAAGAAACTACTACTATTACTGAAAATAAAAATACATAATTTAAATTACAAAAAAAAATAAACAAACAAGATGCAATCCTTAAATTCCTTACAAAAACCTAAGGAAAGCATGAGAATTACAAATGAAATGGCTTGGTATTTATAGGAAAATCTAAAAGCTTCCACCAAATTCTCCACGAATTGCTCCACGAAACGCTCCACCAAACATGCCACAAGAAACTCCACAAAACAATCTACCAAACATGGAAGAAAACACTCCACCAAACATGCTTGCATGTTTGGTGGAAGTTTGACAAATTTTTATATTTTTGATAATGACTTTAGTAATTAAACATAACATAATTTTAGATTGTTCATCAATTTCGGTCATGAAATATTTGAAATTCGAAATTATTTTATTCTTCAAAGTTGTAGATCTTTGAGTTTTCTTTAATTTTCGACTTGAATCAGCTCAATCAGATATCGGATGAAAAAGTTATGGCCAAAATACGAAACATGCAAAACTGGAATTTAGGACTGCACTTCGTGACGCGTATAATAAAATTTCGTTTTTGACATTTTTTTCTCCGGATTTCATTGTTTTAGCCCCGAGTTGATTCCATTAAGTCCCAATATTATTTTTATCTACAAAATAAATAAAAACACATCATATTAGGTTAAATGAGTGGGAAATAGTGATATAAATACCACTCATCACACCCCCAAACCTAACATTTTGCTAGTCCTCGAGCAAAACACAAAATAAAATAATACAAAAATAAAATTAACTAAGCCACTTTCGTAGGGATCACGGTTGCATTTAGCATATGCAACAAGCCTTTAGGGATCACGGTTGCAGAAGTTAGTGACTAATCAGGTGAAACTTCTACTCCAAGTTACTAGTTGTTTTGTTTCTTTCTAAATTACCGAATAAGTAAATTCTCCGATTATATTTACCATTCTCCATATACATAGCTAACAAAATATTAATCAACTCATTTTTTGCCCACAACAGTCACAAGTGTAGTTGATAAGAGAGTAATATTTTTGTCCTAAAGTTCTATCAGATTTCACACCTTTTTGTAGCAATTGAATAATTTTTCGGATTTTTCTGATTTTTTTTTCTCAATTTTATTTTTTTATTTATATACAATATCTTCCATATATGTAACGAGCTTTGGGCCGGTGGCTCCCAAACCAGTTGGCTTTAGGGCACCAGGTGTTAAGACACCCCTACGGACTTAATTACTCAGACTTCAAATATATATATTTTTGCAACATCTTCGATCCATGTAGCGAGCTTTGGGCCAGTGACTCCCAAACCAGTTGGTTTTAGAGCACTAGGTGTTAAAACACCCATACGGATTTAATAACTCGGATCTCAGACGTTTTTTTTCACTTTTTTTTTTCTTTTTTTTTACTGCATTGTAATTTATAGATGCTTCCTCCAATTAAACTAGAGCACTGAATATTACAAACTTTTCAATTACAGCTCATGTCCGTATGTTACCATGCATGTTGATAATACCCGCCAACTGAGCATATGAAGATCCATTTTAGTCAGTTCTAAGGAGAATTCACAAATTAAATAATTCAAAAGGAAATAAACAAAAATTAACTTGTTCCGAAAATAGGCTTGAGATACGTATCAGGAGTGGGAACTCCTTACTCAGCTATCTCTCACCAATTTCACCTTTTTAGTCAAAATAAAAACACAAAAACGTAAAATATTTTTAAAATTTTTGAAAATTTTTCAATTTTTTTTTGTATTTATCGAAAAATTTTGGACTAAAAATAAAAACAATACACAAACTAAAAACAAGATACTAATTAACTAATTCCCTCCCCCAAACCTAAATGAGACATTGTCCCCAATGTCTTAAACAATAGAATAGGAGTTTAGAAGGTCATACCTGGTTAGCTGCAAATCTACAAAAAATTACCGATTAAGATCTATGTCCAATTTACGCTTCTTGCCATGATCGCTATCTGACCAGTCCAACTTGGAAAGAATGGGGTCAATTTTTGGTTCAAATGCTATGATTAGATCAATTAATTCCTCGGCTTTGGTTGTAGTCAGGAAAATATCTTGTACTGATTTTGTGACGAACTCATGTCTCTTGGCTTCCGTAAGAAATACAAATAGAAAATCGAAGAAATGCTCAATGTTAAGTAATCCAATGGGCTTCCGATGAATATTCAAGTGTGCCCATGATGCCACTGTGAATATTTCTTCAAATGTTCCGAGCCCACCTGGTAAAGCAATAAACGCATCAACAATATTGACCATTTCAATGAGATGTTCAGATATACTTGATATAATGCGCTCATCTCCATTTGTTTGTCTGATTAAGTTTTCGTCAGCCAAAGGTTTTGGAATGATTCCCAAAACGTGACCGCCACCTTCCTGAATGGTTTTTGAAATACTTCATATCAATCCAAGATTGCCACCGCCATACACTAGGTGCATATTTCTCTCTGCTATGACTCGCCCCAATTCCTTTGCAGCCTCAATGAATTCTGGTTTATTACCAGAATTGGATCCACATAAAACACAAATTTGCTTGATTCCCTGCTGTGACATTTCTTCCATCTTCTCTCTTTTATTTGGATGTATATCTGGATGTGTCAAAGAGAGAAATGTAGAGCTGAATTTATAGAGCCTGAAAATGGGTGAGTAATGATTGCTCTAGTATATGCCAAATGATAATTATTAGATGAGCGTTAAAATAAATCATGAAAAGTAAAAAAGTTTAGATCTTGTCGACGAAAATAAAATAAATAAAAAAAGAAAAGCAAATCAAAGCAATTATTAAGGCAACATAATTGTGTACGCAATACGCCACTCGCTAGTATAAATTCATAGAGATGCGTCTCAAAAATCCATTCCTTACTCAGCCACCACACATGAATTGGCTCTCATCTTTGTGATTGCCAAACACCATTCCTTATGTCTTAAAATGCTCCGTTTGTGCTTTTCCCTACAAAAATAACACATAAAATTAAAAACTCTACAACATGTATACACAAAATATGAAAACAAAAATTATAACAAATTACATGGGTTGCCTCCCTGCTAGCGCTAAATTTTTCATCTTCAGCCAGACGTGACTGAATCCATCTGTCAATGAGGTTTCAGCGTCGTTTTGAATTTCCGATTAAAGACATTCCCATGTGCGTTGCTTTTGAAGGGTCTCTTCCAACGGTAAAGTGGCTTGAAAATTTTTGTCCCATTTAGTGCTCATGCCACCTTTTTAACCTTTTTCGCTCTAGCAATTCCTGCAAAGAAAGAAAGAAAATCAAGAGATCTCGTATGATGATTGACTTGGAATGGAAGTTCTATTCTGTCAAGCTTCTGGGTGATGTTTTTAAATTGTACTCCCCAAAACAGTGATGTTTCGCCTGAATGCTCTGGATCTTCAATAAGTTCAGACATTTGCTCCTCCATTTGCTCTGTTTCTTGCTCCACCTTTTCTTCACAGATGTATTTGAAAATTTCCGCATTCAGCTCTTCATCTGTCATCTGTGAAATGCATGCTTCAAAATTATCAACCTGAGGATGTAAAGAAATGTCAGATTTTAGGTCTTCATCCTCTGATCTAGGTGAAATGATTAGCTCAGGTAGATCTTCTTCAAACATTTTTTGTAATGGATGCTCCAAGATCTTCATTTTGAGGATACAGAATTACATCCTTAATTGTTGATGCAGTTGGTACAAATAGCTCAGTTTCATCTACGTCAGAATCTGAATAATAAAAATCAAATTGAGACTTTGCCGGTTCGGGCTCCTGAACTGATACTTCTGGTTCCTGATACTGCTCAGCCTCATCTTCTGCTGAAGTGTCATCATGAAATGCTTGGTCATCTAAAAATGATCCTTGAGGTATGAAGTTATGGTTTTCTGTTAATTGTCTGATATGATCTGTCATTCTCTGTATGGATTCTGCTTGACTCTGAAATTGTGCATCAATTTGAGCTGCCCGTTCTTTGAACATGTGATGTATCTGATCTTCCTCGGATGGTTCTGGTTCTTGATGAAAATCCTAGATATATGGTGGATAAGATGGAAAATGTGATGGTTCTTCGTACCATGAAGGATTTTGATAGCTCTACCACCCTGGATTGTAGCTGTACTCGCAATGATCTCTCGGGTGGTTACCATTACATATGTCACATCTCTACATTGCGTTCTGTTGAGCAAATGTAGTATTACTTGGTTCTGGCATCCAGTGATAATTATTGGGCTGGACAACAGGCCTCATAAAACCGGACTGGTGCTCCCATATTTGGGGTGTATCTTCTTGTAAAGCACGTAATCTTTTCAATCTCCCAATAGTGTTCCATTTTTCAACCACCTGAAAACAAAAGAAAGAAATAAAAATTACAAATGAAAATAAAGAAAATTAGATACAAGTAAATTAGATAGGTTCAAAATTAATAACTCAAGAAAAATAAGTCCCCGGCAACGGCGCCAAAAACTTGACCGGTGCATTCACACGCGTATAACGCAAGCGCACGTATCGTTAAAGTAGTATAAAAATATCGATCCCACGAGGACTTAATTCCTACTGATGTTATTAATTATTGATACTATTTATTTACAAGTATCTAATTATAGGGAGAAGGGAATTGATTGCGTTTGGTTGGTTGAATGTGGATTTGATAAATAAAATACTAAAATAGACTCAAAAGAAAATAATAAGGAAAATAAATAAAAGACTCAAAAGATCTAGGGTCGTGACTCCACACAATATTATTAAAAAGATGAATTGACTCTCTTATTTATGTGTAATAAATTAATTTGCTAACGTGGAACACGATAATATGCAAAAGCCTCTTTCGATGGTCAGACGCAAATACCTAGTATAACCCAATTGAACCATATTCCTATGTCAACCACATTACCTGGATTCATTAAGACCAAGTTCCAATTATGGCTACCCACGCCCGACAGGTATATTCCTATCATGTAAGGAAATCTATTAAAGGGTTATCTATCCTCAAGGAAGATCGTGAGTTATTGAATCTAAGGCTGAAACCTAAAATCCCTATGTCTAGTTCATTTTAAGTTTACCTCATCAATCTTATTAATGGATAGTTAACAAGAAGCATTAAGCTTAAGACTTAATAAACAAAATAAGAAATACCCATAAAAAGAAAATCAATTATTAAGTGTGGATATTGTGTTCATCACTTCCCTAGAATAAAAAAAAATGATGGGGGTTGGGGGATCCACCTTTACTATTTCTAATTTAGAAATCTCCCTTATTATAATATAAAAATTATTCGTGATATTACCAACCGACCATATATGTGGTATCCTCATTAAGTCAGATTTTAATTAAGTCCAACCAGCCATAAAGGCGGTATCATTATTTGTCCATAAACCAGCCATATAGGCAGTAATTATCTGTCACTTAAAGACCGGCAATATAGGCGGTGTTACTTTATGTCAAATAAATAAAACCAGCCATTAAGGCGGTAATCCTTTTAATTTGAATTATAATTTCTATATTATAATTAAGGGAGATTAATCTAAATTAAAATAATAAAAGCTTCACCCTTCCCCAGCAGAAAAATTAACTACTAAACATAAAAGAAAAGAAAGGAAGAAGAAAAGAAACTACTACTATTACTGAAAATAAAAATACATAATTTAAATTACAAAAAAAAAATAAACAAACAAGATGCAATCCTTAAATTCCTTACAAAAACCTAAGGAAAACATGAGAATTACAAATGAAATGGATTGGTATTTATAGGAAAATCTAAAGGCTTCCACCAATTTCTCCACGAATTGCTCCACGAAACGCTCCACCAAACATGCCACAAGACACTCCACAAAACACTCTACCAAACATGGCACAAAACGCTGCATGTTTGGTGGAAGTTTGACAAATTTTTATATTTTTGATAATGACTTTAGTAATTAAACATAACATAATTTCAGATTGTTCATCAATTTCCGTCATGAAATATTCAGAATTCGAAATTATTTTATTCTTCAAAGTTGTAGATCTTTGAGTCTTCTTTAATCTTTGACTTAAATCAGCTCAATCGGATATCAGATGGAAAAGTTATGCCAAAATACGAAACATGCGTAAAACTGGAATTTAGGACTGCACTTCGTGGCGCATATAGTAAAATTTCGTTTTGACATTTTTTTCTCTGGATTTCATCATTTTAGCCCCGAGTTGATTCCATTAAGTCCCAATATTATTTTTAACTGCAAAATAAATAAAAACACATCAAAACGTTCATAAAACTCGAGAAACTATATAAAATATTAGGTAAATGAGTGGGAAATAATGATATAAATACCACTCATCAGCATGTACTTGAACTATTAGATTGTTATTATGTACCTAGTTTGACTATGAATATCATTTCTGTATCTATGTTAGCCCAATGTGGGTACACTTTTGTATTTAGAAACACCGGGTGTTTTGTATATAAAAATGATTTGGAAATTTGCACTGCTGTTGCAAATAATGGTATTTATATTTTGAATATTAATCAATCTCAAACATATAATGTAACAAACAAAAGGCTTAAAGTAAGTAACAAATATGAAACTTATATGTGGCATTGTCGTATGAGACATATAAATAAGACACGTATATCAACACTTTCGAAGAGTGGGTACTTGGACGGATTTGATCCAAATTCATATGACGTCTGCGAATCTTGTGTATTAGGCAAAAAGCCTAAATCACCTTTTAGCGGTAAAGGTGTACGTGCCACCGAACTGTTAGCCTCATTTATAGTGACGTATGTGGGCCCATGTCTAGCCAGGCTTGAGGTGGATACGAATACTTCGTAACCTTTACGGATGATGCATCGCGTTATGGTTATGTGTATCTTATGAGACACAAGTCGGAAACCTTTGAGAAATTCAAAGAGTTTCGACACGAAGTAGAAAAACAGACCGGCAAAAGTATTAAGACATTACGGTCAGACCGTGGTGGCGAATACTTAAGCAATGAGTTTCTTGATTACTTGAAAGAATATGGTATTCTTTCACAGTGGACTCCTCATGGAACACCGCAATTAAACAGTGTGTCCGAAAGGAGAAACCGAATTTTGTTAGACATAGTAAGGTCTATGATGAGTCGCACAGAGCTACCTATTTCTTTCTAGGGATATTCATTAAATAGTGCAATACTTATTTTGAATAAGGTTCCATCAAAGTCTGTACAACAGACTCCGTATGAGATATGGACATGAAAGAAACCGGGTTTCTCATTCCTGAAGATTTGGGGATGCTGGGCATACGTCAAACGTTTGGAAGGTACCAAACTTGAACCCAAATCGGATAAATGCCTATTCGTATGATATCTTAGAGAAACCAAAGGATATTACTTCTATCACCCACAAGAGAACAAAGTATTTGCTGTTCTACATGCGGTTTTCCTTGAGAATAAATTCCTAAATACAGTGATTAGTGGGAGGAAAGTAGAACTCGATGAAAATCAGAGTGATACTATTCCTGGCACATAATCCTTTACGGAACAGTTCATCAGGGATGAGACTGTACCACAATCTTCGATTACACAAGGACCGCGTAGGTCAGAGAGAGTCAGGAAACAACCCGAGAAGTATGAGTTTCTGATCTCACCTCATGTAGATATTAATCTCATTGAGGATAACGAACCGGCTACGTATGAGGAAGTGATACAAGATATCGATTCCGCTTTATGGCAAGAAGCCATGAAGTCCGAGATGGATTCTATGTACACCAACCAAGTTTGGACATTGGTTGATGCACCAGAAGGCGTAAAGCCTATTGGTTGCAAATGGGTCTTCAAGAAGAAGATCGACATGGATGGCAACGTACAAAGCTAGGCTTGTAATGAAGGGGTATCGTCAACGACATGGTGTCGATTACGACGAAACTTTCTCACCCGTTGCCATGATTAAATCCATTCGGATTATGCTTGCTATTGCTGCATATTTCGATTATTAGCAATGTCAGATGGACGTCAAAACCGCTTTCCTTAACGGAAACCTTTTGGAGGATGTTTACATGCAACAACCTGACAGTTTTGTCATGCCAAGACTTGCAAACAAGGTTTGTAAGTTAAATCGATCCATTTATGGATTGAAGCAAGCATCGTGGTCTTAAAACCAACGTTTTGATGAGATCATAAAAGAATATGATTTCATTCAAAACGAAGATGATCCTTATGTATATAAGAAGATTAGTGGGAGCGCACTGACATTCATTGCCCTTACGTTGATGATGTATTGCTTATCGGCAATGACATTCCCATGTTAACGTCGGTGAAAGTTTGGCTTTCATTGAAATTCTCCATGAAAGATCTGGGAGAAACATCATTTATTCTAGGAATAAAGATCTACCGGGATAGATCTAGAAAGCTGCTTGGACTCTCTCAGAGTACATATGTTGATAAAGTGTTGAAGAGAATTAACATGGATTAGTCCAAGAGGGGACTGTTGCCAGTGTCACATGGCGTCACTCTATCTAAGAACATGTGTCCTAAAACTCAAGATGAAAGAGATAGCATGAGTCAGATACCGTTCGCCTCGGCAGTCGGATCGATCATGTATGCCATGATATGTACGCGACCTGATGTCTCCTATGCTTTGAGCATGTGTAGTCGCTCTCAGGCCGATCCAGGTGATGGTTACTGGATGGCGGTTAAGAATATCCTTAAGTATCTTAGACGAACTAAGGATGCTTTCTTAATCTATGAAGATGGAGAACTTGAGGTAACTGGGTATACTGATGCAAGTTTCCAAACCGACAAGATGACTGCAAGTCACAGTCCGGGTACATATTTTGTTTGAATAACGGAGTAGTAAGCTGGAAATCTTCCAAGCAAGAGACTGTTGCCGATTCAACAACAGAAGCGGAGTATATTGCTGCAGCTGAAGCAGCAAAAGAGGGAGTTTGGATCCGAAAATTCCTAATTGGATTAGGAGTAGTTCCGTTAGTAGCTGAGCCTGTTCCATTGTATTATGAAAATAACGGGACTGTAGCGCAGGCTAAGGAAACGCGGTCTCATCAATGATCCAAGCATGTTCTTCGACGTTTCCATCTGATTCATGAGATCATACATCATGGCGATGTGAAGATCGAGAAGGTCGCATCAAATGACAACCTTGCAGATCCGCTGACGAAAGCTATACCTCAGCAGAAGTTTGAGCGACATGTACATAGTTCAGGTGTTAGATGCTTGAGTGACTGGCTATAGGGCAAGTGGGAGATTGTTGGACAATTATGACCCATAGCGTAACTATTTGTAAAATACATTGTGGTTTTTGTACAAATTAACTATGTAGCAATGAAAATTGCCTTTTATCATTTTGTAATTTATTTACTTGGATATATAAATGATAAAAGTCCTTATGATTAGTTCCGGATTGAGATGATATGAGACAGTATCAATCCACAAAGGTTTAATCATAAATAATCCATAGTCGTAGTATTATCGAGATTGGACATCGATAATGCGGAATAGACTAGTATTGCACTGTGCACGTTGTGAGGGCATAACAACATAGTTCTCATATATTTAAGTATTATGCAAGTGCGATAGGAGATTGTGTTTTACTGATGGTACGGAAAACAGCTTCGCTCTGGATAGACCCCGCAGAATCCCATTGGTAGTATGACTATGTGTCTATGGGAATCCTCTTCAGGGTAGGTGTATTTGGTCTAAACTTGAGACTTACATCGCCAGTACTTGCGACAATCAATACATTTTGGTTTTGGTCGTCCAGAACTTTAACAGGTTCTGTGTACGCCTCTTCTGGGTTTATTGAGAATCGTAGTGTATTGGGTGTGATGTCGAGACGGAAGTATCACTTCAGTCATATGGAGATGATGATCATGCAGGGATACAGAACTGGTTCTCTATAGTGTTGCAACCATCGGGATAATATGACTTAGTCATGATTATCCGATTAAGGAGACTAGTTGCTAGATATCCGATATATGCTTCGTACGTGGCAGACACTATTCCAGCCCCAGACCTTGCATGTGACATCCGATACTGGATCGCTATACACGATACTACGTATACTACGCCTGACAAAGATCGTATATTTCATTAAGAATATTTCTGGAGAATTGGGTAGGCATGGCGCTTTGCTAGAAGCCAACCTAAATCGGTAAGAACGTAGTACGAGGTACGTACGTGTTCGGATAGTCCGACGACCGGATTTACTACCAACATATCCAGAGATCTCTTGGGTCGCTTCCCGAAGATCGATGACGTTTGATTCGAACATTATTAATCTTGGATTAATAGCGGAGAAATTTTATCTTGGATAAAATACTATTTGAAGAGAGAGAAACGATTAATTTGTAATTAATCGACAAAATAATATATATTCGATATATTAAACGAAATTAGATTTCGACGCGGAATTAAAATTAGATTTTAATTCGGTCAAACGAGTTAATTTAGAATTAATTCGTTAGCGATATGAATAGTAATTTTACTAGGCATAATTTTTTAATTAAATTCGATTAAATTACGTCGCGACGAAAGTTCTTTAATTCAGAATTAGCGAACCCAAGCCCGGGAGTGTTTGCGGGCCCACTCGGATTTCGAATCAAGTGGGGCCCACAAGTCACATCGCGAGTCACATCGCGAGTCACTTTAGTGATAGATGTTAAGTCACCTTTTTGGTAAGTGACATGTTGTCACTATTCATGAAATGAGTTGGTGTGGTCATTTAATGCCATTTTGGAGCCAAAATTGGCATTGACTTTTGGGAAAAGATATACCAATTTTTGGTAATTGTTTTTCCATTATGTTTTTAGAAAACAAATTGCAAACAAAACACAAAACTCTCTCTCTATTTTCTTAGAGAAAACCGTGAGCCTCTTGGAGAAGGAAGAAGAATTGTTTTTCTTCCGAACTTGCTAGCACATTAGAGAATCAAACAAATGAGTTAAGGAAACCGAACTAAGAGCTTGGGATCCATTTACATGCTTGGAGCTTGTTCATCATCAACAAAATCAACCTTGGCCGTGAGCTTCAATAAGGAAAAAATTTCTTTGTGTTCTTCGCATCCAAAAGCCGATCTTTGTAAGTATGATTACGTCATACTTCTAAGTTGTATTCATTCCATTTCTATGCTTGAATGATCTTGGGACTAACCTAGAAACCCAACATAAGTCTCAGGTTAAGACCAAATACACCTACCATGATTCGGATTCCCATAGACAGATAGTCATACTACCAATAGGATTCTGAGGGGTCTATCCAGAGCGAAGCTGTTTTCGTACCATCGGTAAACACAACCTCCTATCACACTTGCATAAGTATCCAATACTTAAATATATGAGAACTATGTCGTTACGCATCCATAACATGCACAAGTGCAATACTAGTCTATTCCGCATTATCGATGTCCAGTCTCGATAATACTACGACTATGGATATTTAATGATTAAACCGTTATGGATTGATACTCTCTCATATCTTGTAATCCGGAACTAATCATATGGACTTTTATCATTTATATATTAAAGTAATCAAATTACAAAATGATAAAAATGTATTTTCCAATATCACATAGTTAATTTGTACAAAAACCATAATATATTTTATAAATAGTGACGCTATGGGTCATAATTGTCCAACACACATTTGGTGGCATGTTAATTTCATTGTATGAGTTTTTTACTATATTCTTCTTCAAATACAAGCTGGTGAAATGACAATATTGGATATTTTTTGCTGAATGTTTCTTATACAATGTGCTAATTGTTGTCAATTTTCTACCTTCCAAAATTGTTTCTTGCTCTTAAATGACTTTAGATGGAGCAACTTAATTTGTAGCAAATTCTAAAATAAAATGCACTCAAACCAGACCAAATAAATTGAGTCAAAAATATATTTTGAAATTTTGAATTGGATAAAATATGTTTTAATAGGATTGGGTGAAATTTAATGAGATACAATAGAGGACGATAAAAAATTTTTATTTCAAAAAAATAAGGAGATGAGACTAAGATAATTTTAATTTTTTTTTAATCTCTATTACACAAATAAAATAATAACAATAATAAAATTAACAAATTAATGGCTCACAGCATTTCCAACCTTAGGATCGTTGCTGGGACCCATGAGACTGATCCGAACAGAAAAGGGTTAATATTTGAGTCCTTGATCTAAATAAACCCGGTTCAAGCCGAAAAAGGGTTAACCTGCCCTAGGGTTTCAAACCAAACAGCAACTCAAATACCCCCAACCGAGGGTTTAGTTTCGTTACCGCAAGCCCTCCAACGATTGAACACCACAAAATAGGCAAAAGTAATCGCTCAAAATCATCCTCCTTAAAACAAAAAAATTCCGTCTTCATATCTGGATCAGTGTCAAAATTGAATTTTTTTTGGCTAATCGAAAGCCCTCGTAGTGTTGCAATTTTCAAAAGCATGATAACCGGAAAGCCTAGATCTTGCTGCTTCTTGTTTAATACTTGTAGAAGAGCAGTAACAAGTTGTAAACTTGAAGTAGAGCCGCCAGCAAACGCAATCTCAGCCTCACAATCGACCTCAAGTGACTACAAATTGCTTTGCTCCTATGGTGATATCAACTTTGATTTGGGTATCTATGGTGTTCTTATGGGGAAACTGATTAAATTTGGCCAATCCCAATCGCCTCTTTCGCTTTATCAGAATGATGTTGTTGCTTTAGGTGTTGATCCTGACCTGTCTATTTTGAATTCTCTCGTAGTTTTCTTTTGTGAGCTAGGGAATTTAGAGTATGCCATTAGACATTTTGATAGGCTTATTTCAATGAATTTTGTTCCTATTAAACCTGCATGTGTTGCTATTCTCCGATGTTTATTTGCAAAAGAAAGTTTCTGGAGGCTTTTCATTATTTCATTAAAATTTGCAATAGTGGTGTAGATTTGAATTGTTGGTCTTATAATGTTTTGGTTGATGGGTTGTGTTATAAGGGGTATTTAATGAAGTTTTGGAAGTTTTTGATATAATGCGTAAGAGAAAAGGGTTGGAGCCTACATTTCATCAGTACAAAGCTTTGTTTTGTGGTCATTGTAAGAGAGAACGGATTGTGGAGGCTGAGTCATGCGCTAGAGAAATGGAGTCACAAGGTTTCTCTATGGATAAGATGATGTATACTTCTTTGATTAATGGGTATTGCAGGCATAAGAAGATGAAAATGGCAATGCGACTTTATTTCAGAATGCTCAAGACAGGTTGTGAGCCAGATGCATATACTCATAACACATTGATTCATGGGTTTTTTGAGATGGGTTTGTTTGATGAAGGATGGATGCTGTACAAACAAATGAGTGACTGGGGATTGCAGCCAATGTAGTGACTATTAATATTGTGATCAGTAATTATTGCAGGATAGGGGAAGTAGATGCTGCTTTGATGCTTTTGAGTAGCATGGCAAGTAGCAATTTAGCTCCTGATGTTTACTCTTACACAGTTTTTATTGATGCACTTTACAAGCAGAATAGGCTAGTGGAAGTAGATGAATTGTACAAAAAAATGCTGGCCAATGGTGTTGCTCCTAACCATAAACTATCGTTTATCCTCTTGAAGGGCTGCCCTAAGGGGAAGGAGCTTCAGCTTGCTCTGACGTTGTTGCGTGAATTTGCTAAGATTGGATGTGGTATTGATCCTCTGATGATTCTCTTAAAGTCGGCTAATCTGAATCAGACTGGGGATTTGAATAAAGAGGTTGAGCTTCTGCTTGTGGAAATTGTGAAAAGTGACCCAAATCTTGCTAACGTGGCATTTGGAATTTATATCAGTGCCTTGTGCAAGGGAGAAAAAACTGAAGAAACTGTACATTGCTTCTCTCAATTAGTTAGTTTTGGATGCAGCCCATTAGTTTTTACTTGTAATGCTTTGATAAGTACTTTTATCGGGTGGGTCTTTGCAAGGAGGCTAAAGCCATAATTAAACTTATGCGAGATACTGGTATTGTTGCAAGTATGGGAACTTATATGTTTGGGTTGAGGAAAACTGTAAATCAGGCAATCTAAATTCAGCATTGGACATTTTGGACCAAATGGAGGCCAGAGGACCAAAACCTGGTGTTGCGATTTATAATGTAATTATTGATTGTTTGTGCAAGAAGAAAAAAATACTTGAAGCAGAAAATATGTTCGTGAGGATGTTGGAGGCAGGTGTAGATCCTAATGATGTAGTCTTTACAACAATTATCAATGGCTACCTCCTTAATGGAAAAAGGTTGAAGCTTATGAACTTTTTGCAATGTTATAAAAAACATTAGGCGCTAGTCGGGTGGTGAGGGAGCACACCACGAAAAAAGAGTTAGAACTTAACTACTTTCCTTTTTCTATTTTGTTTTGATTGTTTGTTTGTTTTATTTGTAAACTCATGAAAGCAGTTAGGTGGTTCGTGTATCTATTCCAATGTTACTATTATTTCGTACTACTAAGTAAAAACATTCATGTATCTACTCCAATCTATTTGTATTTGGTATTTTTGGCTTAATTTTTTTGAGTCTTCGATACTCAATCATGTCGTCATTTTTGACGATTGAATGTCCCCCTAGTGTCCCATATTTAATAATTTCGGAATTTTTCTTTTCTTTTCTAATAAATTAATTATAAAATTCGAAATATAGTGAGTGTGAGAGAGATATAGGATAATATGTCTCGCGATTTTCGTTGTTAGTTTGATAATGTGAGATTCAAAATGTGTCTCGAGACGACTTTGTTTTCATCCCCCTATGGTGGTGTCCATTTGGGTCAATATCAATATTGAATTTCGAGAGAATAAGAATTTTAGATGTATTTAGTGATTTGACTTACCCTACGATCACACTTCAATAGTTAAGTCCAAGAATTTTGAAATGCGGGTTACACTTACAAATGAATGATTAATTGCTAATCAATATTCAAACCATAATGGATTAATATAGGAATAAGATTTATTCTTGAATATATTAATCAATTGAGACTGTCTCGTTCTAACATAAAAATAACATCTATCCTACAGTGACACTTATTTGTGGAATGTTAGGTTTTTTGACATAATAATTATTTTTAGGTTTCTAATTCATTTTTCATGGTTCATGCATCATGTTTAATTTTAAGCCAAAATATTTGTGATGATTTTAATATGTGATGAATGAAATTTTTGAATGCAATTTTACTTTTAAAAATTTTCAGCCATTTTTCTCTAGTGTTTCTACCTTGCTAATGACAAACCTAGAAAGAAAACTACATAAAATGAAAAGTAATATGAACATTGTCCCGATCTTTTGAAGAATTTAAATTTGTCCTTGTTGGACAATTATGACCCATAGCGTCACTATTTGTACAGATCATGGTGTTGTTGTACAAATTAACTGTGTGACAAAGAGATTGCACTCTTATCATTTGTGATTAGATCACCTAGATATATAAATGATAGGAGGTCCCTATGATTTGTTCCTGGACTGAGAATGATATGAGACAATATTAGTCCACGAAGGATAAATCATTAAATATCCCTAGTCAGAGTATTATCGAGATTGGACATCGATTAATACGTAAAAGACTAGTATTGCACTTGTGCGTGTTGTGAGGGCACAACGACATAGTTCTCGTATATTTGGGTATAGGATACTCATGCAAGTGTAATAGGAGGTTGTGTTTTACCGATTGTACGGGAAACAGCTTCGCTTTAGATAGACCCCTTCGGAATTCCATTGGTAGTATGACTACGTGTCTATGGAAGTCCGAAATCAGGGTATGTGTATTTGGCTTAACCTGAGACTTGCACCGCTAATACTTGCGACAATCAATATACTTTGGTTGAGGTCGTCCAGGGCTTTAACAGGTTCTGTGTACGCCAATACTGGGTATATTGAGAATCGTAGTGTGTTGGGTGTGATGTCAAGACGGAAGTGTCACTCCAGTCATATGGAGTTGATGGTCACGTAGGATACAGTACTGGTTCTCTTAAGTACTGCAGTCATCGGGATAAAATGACAATGTCATGTTTATCCGATATAGAGACTAGATACCAGACATCCGATATGTGCTTCGTACGGGGCAGACTCGATTCCAGCCCCAGGCCTAGCACGTGATCATCCGATACTGGATCGAAATATGCAATACCACGTATACTACGCCTGATATAGATCGCTTATTCATGTAAGCATGTTTCCAGAGAATTGGGAAGGCATGGCGCTTTGCTAGAGGCCAACCTTGTCTTGTGAATCGGTGTAAACGTAGTACGAGGTACTTACGTGTTCAGATAGTCCGACGACCCGATTTACTACCAACATATCCGGGGATCTCATGGGTCGCTTCCCAAAGATTCACCGATGACGTATGACTCGCACTTTAATTAATCTAAGATTAATTTTATGAGAGAGAAAATTAATCTGGGATTAATTACGGAGATATTTTATCTGGGATAAAATATCAATTAAAGAGAGAAAACGATTAATTTGGAATTAATCGGTAAAATAATATATTTGATATATTATAAGAAATTGGATTTTGACGCGGAATTAAAATTAGATTTTAATTCGGGCGAACGAATTAATTTAGAATTAATTCGTTAGCGACATGAATAGTGATTTCACTAAGCGTAATCATTTAATTACGACGCAAAGGAAAATTTGTTAATTTGGAATTAGCGAACCCGAGCCCAGGATTATTTGCGAGCGCATTCGCATTTCGAATTCGAGTGCGGCAAGCAAGTCAAATCAAGCGTCAAATCATTAGTCACATCAAGCGTCAAATCACATGTCACTTTGAGTGATATGACATTTGAGAGATTGATGTGAGTTGATGTGAGAGGACTTAAAGCATTTAATGTTTGCTTTTTGAAATTGAAAAAGGTAAATGATTTATTATATTTTGGAAATTATATAAACCTTTTACATTTTTTTCCTTTTTCCCTCTCATTCTCTCTCTCATCTTTTACGGTATTGGGGTTTTTGGAGCCAAAATGGTTCTTCTTCTCTCTCGATCTTGGACCATCTCTTCTCATTCTTCTCCTTCTGGTTTGACCGAAAATAAAGACAAGAAATGAGTGATTTTGTTGCAAGATCTTGGTGCTAGCACACTCATGGAGGAATACAAAGGTGATAGGGCAGTGTTTCATGAGCAAGGAATCACCTTTTGAAGCCTGGAGCTTGGAGCTTCCATGGAGGACACCCATGGCCGATTCTTGAAGGAGGAATCAGCCCCCACGCCGAGTAGTACACTGCAGCCCTCACTGCCGAGCTTCATCAAGTTGCAGTTCGGTTTTCATCTTCGTTGCATCTCTACCGACCAATGTGAGTCTTTTCCGCACCACCTTTGATATGTATTCAACTCGTTTTATGCTTGATTTATGATCCTTGGGACTTGATTGAAACTCAACAATGGTATCTTGAGCCATTTGAGCATGAAACGAAAATTAGGGTTCTTAACTAAATTTGGGCCTTTTTGATTTAAGCATGTTTTTGACAAATTGTTTGTTTAAGTATGCTTGTATAAGGATAACTTAGAGTTATATGTAATCAATTTGATGAAAAATTAATTGGATTAATTTTCCCCAATTTGTTATGCTTGGCCGAAAATGGAGGCTCCCTAATTGTCTTGGTTTTTTGATTTTTTGAACATTGGATGTGTTGGAAATCATTTGGGGATGTTGAATTTATGTTTAATTTGGTTCAATTGGATTGAATTTGATTTGGGCATATTTTTCCCCTTTGGCCGAGACTTTAGCATGTGTTAATTGGGTTTGATTTTGATCAAATTATGTTGGACATGATTTTAAGATGATAAGCATGATTAATTGGACAAATTTGGTGTTTTGGAAATATTGATTTGGGTAATTGATAATGATATACACTTTATTGAATTGAATGTAAAAATTGGATTTTATAATTTAATTATTGGGCTTAAAATTGGATTTGGGCTTTTAAAGTTGTTATTAGGCTTTTTGGGCTTTGTTGTACAAAGTTGGGTTTAGGCGAAATTGGTTGGATCCAATTAGGCCCAAAACCGCATCCAAAATGCCCAAATGCGACTAATGAACCTTTAAAGTTTAATTGGTCCTAATGGGCCGAAATTGATTTAAAGGGTTATGGGGTAACTCCCGGATTGGATTTTGGTTATTCAGTTTGACTCGAGTTGACCAAAAGTCCACGCCTCAAGAAATTAATTAAAAGCCCATTGGACTTTAATTAAATTAATATTGGATATTAATCGGGCTTTGAGACCCGTAACGATTAAATTCGGAATTTAAGTCGTAAAGGTTTATTTTAATAAAGTGTAATATTTAATTTGGAATTAAATATTGAATAAGAATTAAATGCGTATTAAATTGGATTTAATTATGTAATTTAATTTAATTCGGAGAATTCTTACTTTGAGTACGTGTTCGCAATACGAGTTTGACTCGAACAAAATCAAATCGTTGTTTGAACATTGGATGATCACTAATTATCAGATTAATTAATTTGATTAGATTGATTGATAACATGCTTGTGTGAATACATGGTTGTGATGCATGAATAATGTATATCAGATGGATATTAGCTGGGTGGGGCGATTTTAGAAATTGTAATAAATTTGATTTATTAATTGGACCTGCGAGTCCAGTCTTATCTCCTATTTCTTTGTATTCTCTTCTCACATATTCTCCTCAATGTAAATGAGGTTTCTTTAGAAGTGTAGTGTAACGGGTAAAAGTAATACATGTGCTAGCTGGAGAGAGAAAGAGAGAGATTTGATCTAGGATCAATGTAAAGTATCCATCCGCATATCATTATTATTTCATATGCGCTTTATTATGTATTTAGAATGCATGCTTAAGGGTGTATGATGATGAGACCCTAACAAAGATAATAAATTGGTTGCCAATTTGCACGCGAAAAACCCTCGCACAATATTAAGCGTTTTTCCTTCCATTGAGTGATTCTCACTCAAGATCCGAGACGACATTGGTTTGTTGGCCAAAGTCAAGGCCTTTGTCTGTCAAAGATGTGTTTGAATCACGAGAGCTTTGTTCCATATTGGTGTCTTGTCCAAGTTTTGGTTTGTTGGCCAAAGTCAAGACCACTTCTTGTCCATCAACATTGATTACGAAGCTTTCCATGGTCAATGGGTCGCGCTTGACTGGGATCACTAAATTTGTTGTGCCAAAGCCAAGGCTTAGTTGATTCAGAGGAAAAAGGTTAGGTAATACATTGGATGTATTGGCATATATAAGATATATGTTTCGGACTTGGATGTCCCCCTACCGGATCTAGGAATTGGATTGGATCCAATCGATCTTAGAGATCTACCTAATTAATTGTCATACAATTTGTTAGCCAAAGTCAAGATTGTGTGATATTTAACGAGATCCTAGCCCACTAGGAAACACGGTTTCCCGAGTACTCGACAGAGGGTTAGAGGCTCGCCAAAAAATAGTGGGAGACAAGAATTGAATTTGCAATATTCGTTCAATTACTCGCCATACGCGCTCAATCACAAATATTTCGTCATATCAATTAAATGTTAGTTGGACTAATATTTAAATTGTTGTTTTAATAAGCAGTTGGACTGTATTATAATTGATTATATAATTGGATTATAGTAATCAATATATTTGAATTAATTAATTTCGATTTACAGTTGATTTTATAATTGGATTATAGTAATCAATGTAATTGAGGTTAATTAATTTAAATTATATTTGATTGTATAGTTGGACTATAATAATCAATATAATACATAGTACCATAAATCATTGATTAAATAGTTGGACTATTAGAATCAAGATTGAAAATCAAAGATTAATGTTTAAAACATAATCCTGGGAGAAAATGTATTTAAACGACAATATTTTTCATATTGGGAATAATATTTCAGGATGGTCCTGGAAAATTAATAAGTTACTTTATTTGATAAAATAACCTATTATGCCTAAGCTTGGAGTTAAGCAAATAAGTGGAACATGATATTTGAAATATTCATGTAATGATAACTTTAGTGCTTAATCCATTATACTTGTCATATAGACTCCTTAATTTCTTTATCAGAACTAAGAATTAGATTCTTAAAGTATGATATTGAAATTGAAGGATCTTCATAAATCTATACTTAGATTTTAGAAGTAAATAAATTGCAATAATAAACTCTTGGAGAGTTAATGACTTACATTGATGATACCCACAAACGTCAAACTAATGCAGACAAAAGCAAAACGAAAATAAACTAGTTAGTAATGCACACAAAAGCAAAAAGACAAGAGAAAAGAGAATAAACAAGTTAGTGACTGAACAAGTGAAACTCTTATCCAAGTTAGTAGTTTTTTTTTCTTTCTAAATTACCAAATAAGTAAATTCTCATATGATTTTTACCATTCTCCATATACACAATTAACAAGGTATTAATCAATCCATTGTGCCCATAATTTTCAAAAGTGTAGTTGAAAATATAGTAATATTTTTGTCCTAAAGTTTTGTTAGAGTTCATACCTTTTGGCAATGAAAGTTTATTTACAACAATAAGCAAATTGTTTTTTTATTTTTCGAGCTTTACCGTTTGACGAGAACGATCACCGCTTACTGAGGCAAGATGTCCGGTTACTGATTAAAACCTTTATTAAACTATCTAAGCTCTATCGTTTGACGCGAACAATCACTACTTACTGTGGCAAGACGTCCGGTTACTAAGTAGAAACTTTTTATTAACAAATTAACTCAAGCCATATCGTTTGACGTGAATAGTCACTGCTGGATAGGCAAGACGCCCAGTTACTAAGTAGAAGCTTGGTCATTAATTTCTCTCTGTTTTTTTTTTTGAAATAAAAACACCTTTCACTGCCTTTGGGTGCTTCCTCCAATGAACTAGAGAACTGAATATTACAAAATTTTCACTTACACTTATGTTCATATGTTACTGTGTATTTTGATAATACTTGTCAAATGAGCATATGAAGGTCCAATTTTAATCAATATTATAGAAAATTAACAAATTTAAATAATTCAAAATGAAATAAATAAAAATTAACTTGTTACGAATGTGTCTGAGATACGTCTCAGGAACGAAAGCTCCTTATACAGCTATCTCAAAACCCCTATTTCACCTGGTTAATCAAAAAATTTAGAAATAAAAAAGTAAAAAATTTTATATATTTTACAAAAACACACAAAATAACAATAAAAACAAAAATAATAAAATAAAAACACGCAAGTCAAATATTCCTTCCCTCAAACATATTCGAGACATTGTCCCCAATATCTGAAAAAAAAAGAAGAGAGAAAAAATATCACCTGGTTAGCATGGATTTGACAATTGCGGCTACTAATAAATATAGATTAATATCAAAATCCAGTTTACGCTTCTTTCCATGATCGTCTCAGGACCATTTTATCTTGGAAATAATAGGATTGACTCCTAGTTCAAATGCTATGAGTTGGTCAATTAATTAATCAGATGTCTTTGCAGTTACAAGTCTCTTTTACCAGTTTCATGACGAATCCAAGTCTCTTAGCATCTGTAAGATATACACAGAGAAAATAGAAAAAATTATCCACGTTAAGCAGCCCGATGGGTTTCTGGTAGATGTTCAGATTTGCCCATGATGCTACTGTGAATATCTCTTCCAATGTGTTGAGCCCACTTGTTAAAGCAATAAACGCATCAGCCTTATTAATAATTTCAAAAATTCGTTCCGACATACCAGAGACGAAGCGTTCATCGCCATTTGTTTCCCCAATGAGGTTTGCGTCTGCTAATGGTTTTGGGATGATTCCCAAAACATAACCACCATTTTCTTTCATGACTTTTGAAACGTATCCTATTAATCCCAAATTGCCACCGTCATATACTAAGTGCATGTTTCGTTTCGCTATTACTCTCCCAAATTCCTTAGCAGCCTCAACAAATTATGGTTTGGACCCAGAGTTAGATCCATAAAATACACAGATGTTAGTGAATCTTTGCTTGGAAGTTGTTTCCATTTTTCTCTCTTATTTGAATTTTTATCTGGATGTGTCGAAGAGAGGAATGTTGAGCTGAATTTATAGATCCTGAAAAAGGGTGAGTAATAATTGCACTAGTACCTGCCAAATGATAATTATTAAATGAACATTAAAATAAATCTTGAAAGTCAAAAAGTTAGATCTTATCAGCGAAAATAAAGGAAACTCAAATCACAAAAGCAAATCAAAGCAATTATTTAAGTCAACAGAATTATGTATGCAATACACCACTCGTTTGTATATAAATCCACTAGGATGCGTCTCAAGAATCCATTATTTACTCAGCCATCTCTAATGAATTAAATCACATCTTCATGTTTTCTCAAACACCATTCCTTGATATCTCTTGTTTTGCTCTACCTCAAATACTCCTTTTGTGCCTTTCCCAACAAAAATAACACACAAAATCAAAAAACTCTACAACATGTATACACAAAAATACGAAAATAGAAATTACAAGAATAATAAAATTGCATGGGTTGCCTCCCTGCTAGCGCTAAATTTTACGTCTTTAGTCAAACGTGACTGAAGTTTATTTTTTTCAAGGCGCTTCAGCGTGGTTTTGGATGTCCGATTAAAGACAATCCCGTGAGCGTTGTTCTTGAAGGGTCACTTCTAACGGTGAGGTGGCCAAAAGAATTTTGTTCGACTCAGTACTTGTGCTACCTTTTTAAATGTTATCGCTCCAGTGGTTCCTGAAAAAGAAAAAAATAAAAATAAATCAAGAGGTCTCGTATGGTCCTTGACTTTGAATGGAAGTTCAATTCTATCAAGTTTCTGGGTGATGTCTTTGAACTGTACTCCGTAAAACAGTGATGTGTCTCTTGAATTAACTGGATCTTCAATATATTCAGACCTTTACTCCTTCATTTGTGCGTCTTTCTCAACATTTTCTACACATATGTATTTTAATATTTCTCATTCAGTTCTTCATATGTCATATGTGAAATGCATGCTCCATAAGTGTCAACCTGAGGATGTAAAGATGTGTCTGATTTTAGGTCTTCATCTTTTGTGGTTGATATGACTGGCTCAAGTAGATCTTCTTCAAACATCTGTGCAATGCATGCTCTAAGATCTTCATTTTGAGGATACAAAGTTTCTTCCTCCCTTACTGATGCAGTTGGTACAGATGGCTCTACTTATTGATCTTCATCAGAGTCTGAATAATAAAAATCAAATTGAGACTTTGCTGGTTTGGGCTCTGAATTGATACCTCTGATTCTTGATACTGCTCAGCCTCTTCCTCTGTAAATGTGTCATTATGAAATGCTTGGTTCTCGAAGGCTTCATCAGTATCATTTGCTCATTGAGATATGTAATTCTAGTTTTCTGTTAATTGTCTAATTTGATCTGTCATCCTCTGTATAGATTCCGCTTGACTCTGAAATTATGCATCATGTTTCTTAAGCCAGTCTGTGAGCATATCAATCATTTGATCTTCCTCTGGTGGTTCTGGTGTTTGAGGAGGATCATAAGAAGATGGTGGATAAGATGGAGAGGATAGTTCAGTGAAATGTGATGGTTCTTCATACCTTCAAGGATTCTAATAATTCAGCCACCTCGAATTGTAGATGTATATGCACTGATCACTCGGATGGTTACCATCACATACCTTACATCTCCCCATTGAGTCCTCAGAAAATCAAACTATTGCTCCGTGATTTGGGTGTGTACTTCTCTTTGTAAATCTCGTAATGCCCAATAATGTTCCATTTCAACCACCTGAAAAATAAAAGAAATAAATAAAAATTAAAGATAACAAAAATAAAGAAAATTAGATACAAGTAAAATAAATAGCTTCAAAATTAATAATGTAAGAAATATAAGTCCCCGGCAAGGGTGCCAAAAACTTGATCTGCGTAATCACATGGTATAACGCAAGCGCACGTATCGCTCAAGTAGTATAAAATATCGATCCCACGAGGACTTAATTCTTACTATTGTTATTAATTATTGATTCCATTTATTTACGGGTATCTAATTAGAGAGAGAAGATAATGACTGCAAATTGATTGGTTGAATGTGGATTTGCTAAATAAATAAATAAAAGTCAAAGAAAATAATAAGGGAAATAAACAAAAGACTTAAATATCTACGGTTGTGACTCCGCATAATATTCTTCTAATGATGAATTGATTCTATTATATATGTGTAATAAATTAGTTTGCTAACCTGGAACACGAAGATATGTAGAAGCTTCTGTCGATGGACAGATGCAAACATCCAGTATAACCCAATTAATCATATGTCTATGTTAACCAAGTTACTTGAATTCATTAAGATCAAGTTCCAATTATGGCTACCCCGCTTGATAGGTATATGTCTCTCCCTTAAGGAAATCTACCTAAGAGACATTTCCCCCAATGTGAGATCGTGAGCTATTGAGTCTAAGGCTAAACTTAAAATCCCTTTGTCAAGTTCATTTTAAGTTTACCAAATCAATCTTATTGGTGATTAGACAACAATAAGCAATAAGACTAAGACTCAATAAACAAGCCTAAAGTATTACCTAATATATTAGAAAATCAATTATTAAACTCATAAATATTATGCTTCATCACTTCCCTAGAAAGAAAATGTTGGGGGTTAGGGGATCCATCTTTACTACTTCTAATTTAGAAATCTCCCTTATAATAATATAGAAATTATTCGTGATATTACAAACCAACCATATAGACAGTATCCTAATTAAGTCAGGTTTTCAATTAAGTCCAACCAGCCATAAAGGCGGTAATCATCTGTCACATAAAAACCACCCATATAGGCGGTGTCACATTATGTCAAGTAAATAAAACCAGCCATTAAGAAGGTATAATATTTAATCCATATTAAATTATAATTTTCATATTGTAATTATGAGAGATTAATCTAAACTAAAATAATAAAAGCTTCACCCTTCCCCCAATGGAAATTTATCTACAAAACATAAAAGAAAGTAAAAATATTGTAACTGTTATTACTAAAAAAATACATAATTAAAATACTGAAAATAAATACAAACAATATGCAATCCTTAAATTCCTTACAAAAACCTATGGAAAGCATGAATTTTGCAAAATGAAATCGAAACTAATTTATAGGCACTTTTTTCATCAGCGCGTCACGATGCAGAGGTCCTTGCACGTCGCGACTTGCTGACGTGGCACCACGTTATACATGTTCTTCTTCGCTGGCTGACATGTGGCACGCGCAATCCGTCGGTCCAATAGAATTTCGACACATGTCACACGTTAAGAAGTGGTGCAGTGAAATGATGACATGGGGATAAAGTTGATTGGATGTTGGTGATGTAACCGACATATGAAGACACGTGGCATGGTGCTTTGTGATATGGTGACGTGGCAAGCCACGTGGCTGACCCATGGTGATGACGTGGATTTCATTCCAATTGGAGCTTGACACGTGGAACGCAGCTAATGCAGCCCAATGAGATTGAGACATGTGTCGGTGATGTGGTATGACATGGCACACGATTTGCGCGGCTCGTTGTAATTGTGACACGTGTCGGTGTATTTTAGCATATTTGTTGAGATATTGACACGTGGCAGGCGTATTTTAGCACAATGGTGCACATTAGCAAAAGGCATATTTTATCAAACTCTCTGATCCATTGAGATGTTGACACGTGTCCCAGCGTACGTTAGCGGCATATTTTAGCAGGAAATTTACATTTTTTGCCCTGTTTGCCCCGAATTGCTTCCAGTCAGTCCCAAATCTTTATTTAACTACAAAATAACATAAAACACATCAAAACGTTCAACAAAACTCGAGAAACTATGCAAAATATTAGGTCAAAAATGCGGTAAAATGTAATATATTTTCCGCTCATCACTAGGTGTGAGATGCTTCGATCTCTGGGATTTATTTCCTAACTAATTTGAGTTGATGGTGAGGTACTTTGAACCCTGGGATTCATTCCCATACCATGCTTGGTGTGAGATTCTTCAATCTCTGGGGTTCATTCCCAAACCAAGTTGAGTTGATGGCGAGGTGTTTTGACCCTTAGATTTATTCCCGAACCATGCTGGTGTGAGATGCTTCGATCTCTGGGATTTATTCCCAAACTGAGTTGAGTTGATGGCGAGATACTTCGACCCCTAGGATTCATTCCCGAACTATGCTGGGTGTGAGATGTTTTGATCTCTAGAATTTATTCCCGAAGTGAGTTGAGTTGATGGCGAGGTGCTTCTACCCTTGGGATTCATTCTCGTACCATGTTGGGTATAAGATGCTTCGATCTCCGGGATTTATTCCTGAACCGAGTTAAGTTTAGTTGCTTCGATCATTGAGGCGCTTCGACCTTTGGGAATCATTCTTGAACTAAATGGGTGATGGCGTTATGGTTCATCTACGGGACTCTTCGATCTCTTGGGTAGTTTTTTCTATGATGATGAGGTGATTTGACCTCTGGGATTCATTCCCAAACTGTTGATAATATGGGCCTCGACCCTAGGATTCCTTCATAAACTGTCGAACTGATGGTGGTGAGGAACTTCGAACCTTGATCCATCCTCATTCTTAAGGCTATTTGTTCTTCCTAATTCCCGAGGTTGTTCTTCATTCTCGGAGTTCCATTCTATTCCGGAGTTCTTCGTCCTCATTCCCAAGGTTGCTCTCCATTCTTAGAGTTTCTCGTCCTCATTCCTGAGGTTCCTCTCCATTCCTGAAGTTGCTCGCCCTTGTCACTTTTTATGTCAACAAAATCTGCGAACAAAAAACAAAAATTATGTGTATGCGATGTGTATGCATGTATGCATGGATGCATTCCCTATTTTGATGGGGTTTCCTTCATATGAGTCCTTTTGGCCTTTGGTGCCCTTTGCCTATAAAAGTCTTTACTCGTCCCCTTGGCCTGCTTAAAGTTTCCTTCTATCAATTCTACTCCGGTGATTGCTCAGTTCTCTTTGGTCTCATAGCTCAAGATCCCATTATGTCTCTTATTCGCGGGGTGGTAAACTGGTCACCCTCAGACCTGGCTCAGCTTTCTACTATCCACTACCTACACCGGTCATGGTGGATTACACTATTTTTGGAAGTGCCCTCATCCTTTTGGGATACTGGAAATCATGTCTTCCGATTCCCAGATTTTGAAATATGCCCTCTCACTGAGAAGTTTGATGCCATTTTCATTTTGTATCATGTCTTCTGATACCTGAAGCTTTCCTTATCTTGCAGATTTGTAGGAGTTTGCTGCCATTCTAAGTTTGCATCAAGTCTTTCGATTCCTGAAGCTTTCCTTATCTTGCAGATTTGTTCTATCCTTTTGCTTAAGCCGTCATTTCGGATTTTCAACTTAGCAGATTGCTCTATCTTGCTTGAGTTACCTTTTCAGGTTTTCAACTCAGCGAGCTAAAAAATTCTTTCCTCTTTTTTTTTTTCAGATCTGTCATAATTCTCAAGGCTCATTCCCGAGGTTGTTCTCCATTCTTGGAGTTCTTCTCCTAGATCTCCTAACCTTGGTTTAGCAAGTAAGAAACAAAAGACGTGATTTGTAATTACTTGACTCTAATATTTCGCGGTTAACTAAAATTGATGCAATCTATGAACATCTTGAAATTTGTTTCAATAAAGGCGTTTGCATTACTTCTTAGTACATATGTAGGAAATAATCTGCATTGCAAGGGTACCTCTGTCGCTAAATGTTCCTCGCAGATTTTACAATTAGCCATTTTTCTTGCTCACTCATGCTCTATATTTTGCTTGGGCTGTCCTTTACGGATTTTCAACCCAACAAGCCTTTCTCTCTTTTTTTATGCAAAGTATTATTTCAGTATGTCGATGTTGATGGGCTTGGTGAACTCGTTCTCTTCCAAATCTGATAGTCCGACTGCCCCATTCCCCATTACCTTCTTTACTAGGTAAGACTCTTCCCAATTGGGCCTGAACTTTCCCCTTGGGTCCATTATTAGTGGCTTCGACTACATGGGCACTGGATCACCTTCTCTAATCTTGGTGGGACGCACCTTCTTGTTGAATGCCTTGGCCAACCGTTTTTGGTATAGCTGCATA
The DNA here is from genome assembly GCA_019454045.1 of Zanthoxylum bungeanum. NCBI lineage: Eukaryota > Viridiplantae > Streptophyta > Magnoliopsida > Sapindales > Rutaceae > Zanthoxylum > Zanthoxylum bungeanum. Next base: position 146,808 of record SKCR01033649.1, on the reverse strand, counting down.
TGGTACAAGCCCTTTATCCTTTTCTCATCCAATAATGCAAGCTGTTCGAACCTCTGTAGGTCCATTCCTGCTCAGGCAATCCTACCTCTGCTAGTACTTGCATTGACTGTATCTCTATTTCCATTGGTAACATTGCCTCCATCCTGTAAACCAAAGCATAGGGTGTGGCTCCCGTTGTCGTTCTCACCAAAGTTCTATACCCCCACAGGGCATACGGTAGTTTGTTAGCCCAATCTGTATAACTTTCTGTAATCTTGGCTTGTATTTTCTTTATGGTTTTGTTAGCCGCCTCCACCGCTCTATTAGCCTGTGGCCTGTAAGGTGATTATTTGTGATGCCCTATCCCATACTTATGCAGCATCGCCTTTGTTTCTCCTTGAAATTGGACTCTATTGTCCTTCATTATATGATGTGGCATTGTGTATCAACATACTATATTTCAGGCTATGAACTTGGCCATTTGCTTCACCGTGATATTACGGAATGACTCGGCTTCCACCCATTTTGAAAAATAATATATGCCACTATTATGAAGCGGTGTCCATTTGATGTATGTGGCCTGATTTTTCCAAACATGTCAATACCTCATGCTGAGAAAGGCCATGGTTCTGACCGTTCGTGCAATTCCGTAGGTAGTAGATGGTTCAATTTTCCATGTGCCTGGCAATCGTGATAGTGCTTCACCAGCTTTGTGCAGTCGGCTTCCATGGTCGACCAGTAAAATCCCTATCTCACTATCTTATGAGACAAATTCAATCCATTCATGTGCGGTCCACATACCCCAGCGTGCACCTCTTCCATCACCTTCTGAGTGTTGGAAAATTATGACCCATAGCATCACTATTTGTAAAAGATATTGTGGTTTTTGTACAAATTAACTATGTGACAATATAAATTGTATTTTATCATTTTGTAATTTTATTACTTGGATATAAAAATGATAAAAGTCCTTATGATTAGTTTCGGATTAATAAGATATGAGACATTATCAATCCATAACAGTTTAATCATTAAATATCCCTAGTCGTAGTATTATCGAGATTCGACATCGATAATGCAGAATAGACTAGTATTGCACTTGTGCGTGTTATGGAAGCGTAACAGCATAGTTCTCATATATTTAAGTATTGGATACTTATGCAAGTGTGATATGAGGTTGTGATTACCGATGGTACCAAAACATCTTCGCTCTGGATAGACCCCTCGGAATCCCATTAGTAGTATGACTAATGTGTCTATGGGAATCCGAATCAGGGTAGGTGTATTTGGTCTTAACCTGAGACTTACATTGCTAGTACTTACGACAATCAATACGATTCTCAGTACTAGTAATTTTGATAGGCATAATTATTTAATTAAATTTGATTTAATTACGTCGCAATGGAAAATTTGTTAATTCGAAATTAACGAACCCGAGTCCGGAATGTGTTTACGGGCCCACTCGGATTTTGAATCAAGTGGGGCCCACAAGTCACATCACAATTCACATCACCTAGTCACTTTGCCTAACTTTTTAGTGATGCAATTTGGTGGGTTGTTTGTGACTTGTCCAACACACCAAGTTGTGTAAGAAGTTAATGACCATTACCAAACATTTGGTATATCTTAATTTGGTTTTTTGAAAATCAAATAACAAGTTAATAAAGTCATTTTACACTTCTTCTCTCTTCTCCAATTCACGCCCAAACACAAAAACTCTCTCCCTTTTGGCTTGGCCGAATTCATCAATTACAAAAGAAAGAATTGTTGAAATTTTTCCAAGTGCTAGCACACACAAAAAATCATACTAATTTGTTAGGGAAACTTTTCCCATTGAGCTTCGAATCAAAGATCAAAGCTTGGAGCTTGATACATCACTTTGGAGAAAGCTTGGAGACTTTCAAGGAAGCAAAATTTTTGTTCTCAACACATCCTACAAATCAATCAGAGTGAGTATATTTCCGCTATACTTCTTTTAGTATTCACATTATTTCATGCTTGATTTGATCTTGGGATGACCTTAGAAACCCAACAATTGTATTAGAGCCTATTTGAGCATAAAATTTGATTAGGGTTCTTAATCTAAAATTTAGGTATTTTTGATTTGAGCATGATTTGATCAAATTGTTTGTTTGAGTATGCTTATATATTGATAACTTAGAGTTATGCATAATCAATTTGATGAAAAATTAATTAGATTAATTTTCCCCAAATTAATTGGCTTGGCCGAATATATGACCATTTGGAGCTCATGGTGATTTTTTGATTTTAGATCATTAGATGTGTTTAAAATGCATGGGATATATTAATTTGTGATTTGATTGGATTAAAATCAAAATTGATGAAAATAATCCCTTATTGTCGTGAGCTTATGGAAGCAAGAATGACTTGATTTTGTTTCAATAATGTTTGACATATATTGATAATAATTAAGCATGATTAATTGATTAAATTAGTATTTTGCAAATGTTAATTTAAATAATTAATCAGTGCAATACACTTTAATTAATTAAATTGTGAATTTTGGAAAATTAGAATTTAATTAATTGGGCTTAATTTGGAATTGGGTTAAAGTTGTTGTATTTGGGCCTAATGGGCTTGGTTGGGCCAAGTTGGTTTAGGAGAATTGGATTGGATCCAAATTGGGCCTAAACCATTCCATTAAGTCCAAATATAATATTTGGGCCTTTAAAAATTTAATTGGGCTTAATGGGCCAAAATTGATTTCTTTGCAAATAGGGTGATTCCTTAATTGGGCCTTGGTATTTGGGTTTGACCCATATTGACCAAAGCCCATGCCTTAAGAAATTAATTGAGCCCATTGGACCTTAATTAAATTGACATTGGATGTTAATTGGGCTTTGAGACCCATTAAGATTAAATTTGGAATATAAGTCATAAAGGCGCATTAAAAGTGTTATTATTTAATTTGGAATTAAATATACAAATTAGTATTGAATACAAATTAAATTGGATTTAAAATTATAGTTCGATATAATTCAAGAATACAGACTTGCAGTACTTATTCTTACACGAGTTGGACTCGCACAAATCAAATTGTTTTTTGAACATTGGATGATCACTTAATTCAAAGATTAATTAATTGGATTAGATTGATTGAATAACATGCTTTGTGTGAATACATGGATGTGTTGTATGAATAATGTATATCAAATGGATATTAGAAGGGTGAGGGTAATTTTGGAAATTGTTGTAATAAATTTAGAATTTATTAAATTGGACCTGCGAGTCCAGCCTTTATCTCTCGATTCTTTGTAATTCCTTCTCACCTAATTCCCCTCAATGTAAATGAAGTTTCTTTAATTGTATTATGTAATTGGGTAGAAGTTAGAATATTGCTATCAGGGGAGAGGAAATGGAATGATTTGTTCTAGGAACAATCTGTGAGATATTCAACCGCATATCATTATTAATTTATTTATCGCGCCTTATTATACTTTTAGAATGCATTCTTAAGGGTGTATGATGAGACCCAATCAAAAATAATAAATTGGTTGCCAATTTACGCGAAAACCCTCAACAAATATTAAGCGTTTTCCTTCCATTGAGTGATTCATTCTCAAGATCCAAGATTGACACTGGTTTGTTGGCCAAATTCAAGACCTTTGTCCATCGCGGATGTGTTTGAATCATGAAGGCTTCGTTCCATATTGTATGTCTTGTCCAAGTTGTGATTTGTTAGCCAAAGTCAAGATCACTTCTTGTCCATCGACATCGATTACGAAGCTTTCCAAAGTCAATAGGTCTCGCTTAACTGGAATCATTAAGCTTGTGGTGCCAAAGCCAAGGCTTAGTTTATTCATAGGAAAATGTTAGGAAAATATATTGGATATATTGGCATATATATTGTATATATGTTTCGGACTTGGATGTCCACATACCAGATCTAGGAATTGGATGAGATCCAATTGATCTTAGAGATCTAACTAGTTAAATATCATACAACTTGTTGGCCAAAGTCAAGATTATATGTTATTTAACGAGATCCTAGCCCATTAGGAAACTGGGTTTCCCGAGTACTCAACAGAGGGTTAGAGGCTCGCCGAAAAATAATGGGAGGATAGTATTGAACTTGTAATTTCATTCAAATACTTGCCAAATACACGCTTTTAAATTATTTCATCAATTATAAATATTTATTAGTTAGACTAATATTTTATTATTTTTCTTGTAACAGTTAGACTGTACCCATACATCGTTAATTGAACAGTTTGACTATTGCAATTAAGATGACAGGAAAGAATAATGTCAGAGACATCGTCATGGGCGATAATGTCTTCAATGGCGCGAACATTTCTGACTGGGAAATGAATCTCAAGATTGTCCTGGGATCCAAGAAGTTGCTCTACACTATAGAGAAACCTCTTGGGCCTAAGCTCGGACCTGAGCAGTCAGTTGAGCTTGAGCTTTGGAAGACTCACAGTGATGATAACTCAACTGCTCAATCTGTAATGCTTGTTGCTATGACTCCACAATTCCGTCGTCAGAACGAGGGATTGGATCCCTATAAGATGATGGCAAAGTTGCATGATCTTCATCGATCTAATCTTAGATCGCACAGATGATTACTGACATCGAACAGCTAGGAAAGTTAGGCATAGTCTTCGAGACTGAGACTTCTATAGATTTGATCTTACAGTCTCTTCCTGACAACTGGAGCGGGTTCATCATGAACTACAATATGATGAACCAAGATAATACTCTTGGAGAGTTAATGTCGATTATGCGATAAGCAGTAAAAGAGCTTTTGAAGGGCAAGAAGCATGAGGCGCACTTCTCTTCAACATCTCAGTCTCCGAAGGCTTGGCCTAAGGCGGCTGGTGGTGTAAAAAAGAAGAAGAAGAAGAATAAGGGCAAGGCAAAATCGTCAAAGACTTCTAAGAAGGCTAAGGACAAATCCCAAGATGTATGTCTGCAGTGCAGGAAGCGGGGTCACTGGAAACGTGACTGCCATGAGTACAAGGCACACATGAATGAAATCAAAGCAGGTAAGGCACCGACTTCAGGTATGTTTGTTATAGAAATAAACATGTCTAATATTAGTTTTAAAAATTGGATTTTTGATTCTGGTTGTGGTACTCATATATGTACTGATATGCAAGATCTGTAGATTAGCAGGAGACTGGCCTCAAGAGAGATTGACCTCCGCATTGGAAATGGGACTCGATTCCCTGTTTTAACCGTTGGGACTTATGTTTTGGAACCGCCATCAGGGCATGTGCTTAAACTTTCAGACTGTTATTTTGTACCTAGTTTGACTAGGAATATTATTTCTGTATCTATGTTAGCCCAATGTGGGTATACTTTTGTATTTAGAAATACTGGGTGTTTTATGTATAAAAATTATATGGAGATATGCAGTGCTGATGTGAATAATGGTCATTATATTTTGAATAAAAATCAATCTCAAACATGTAATGTAACAAACAAAAGGTTTAAACTAAGTAACAAAGATAAAACTTATATGTGGCATTGTCGTCTGAGACATATTAACAAGACACATATATCCACACTTTCGAAGAGTGGGTACTTGGACGGATTTGATCCAAATTCATATGACGTTTGTGAATCTTATTTATTCGGCAAAATTCCTGAAACACCTTTTAGCGGTAAAAGTGCACGTGCCACCGAACTATTAGCCCTCATTCATAGTGATGTATGTAGGCCCATGTCTAGCCAGGCTAGAGGTGAATATGAATACTTCGTAACCTTTACGGATGATGCATCACGTTATGTTTATGGGTATCTTATGAGACATAAGTCGGAAACCTTTGAGAAATTCACGAAGTAGAAAAATAGACTGGCAAAAGTATTAAGACATTACGATCAGACTGTGGTGGCAAATACTTAAGCAATGAGTTTCTCGATTACTTGAAAGAAATTGGTATTCTTTCACAATGGACTCCTCCCGGAACACCTCAATTAAACGGTGTGTCCGAACAGAGAAACCAAACTTTGTTAGAAATCATAAGGTCTATGATGAGTCGCACAAAACTACCTATTTTCTTCTGGGGATATGCATTGAACAGTGTAATACTCATTTTGAATAAGGTTCCATCAAAGTCTATTCAACAGACTCTGTAAGAGATATGGACAGGAAAGAAACCAGATTTCTCATTCCTGAAGATTTGGGGTTGCTGGGCATACGTCAAACGTTTGGAAGGAACCAAACTTGAACCCAAATCAGATAAATGTCTATTTGTAGGATATCCTAGGGAAACCAAAGGATATTACTTCTATCACCCACAAGATAACAAGGTATTTGTTACTCTACATGCGGTTTTCCTTGAGAAGGAATTCCTAAGTGCAGTGGTAAGTGGGAGGAAAGTAGAACTCGATGAAAATCAAAGTGATACTATTCCTGGCAGAGAATCCTTAACGGAACATGAACAGTTCATCGGGGATGAAACTGTACCACAATCTTCGAATACACAAGAACCGCATAGGTCGGAGAGAGTAAAAAAACAACCTGAGAGGTATTGGTTTCTGATCTGACCTCATGTGGATATTAATCTTATTGAGGACAACGAGCCGACTACGTATGAGGAAGCGATACAAGATATCGATTCCATGTACACCAACCAAGTTTGGACACTGGTTGATGCACCAGAAGGCGTAAAGCCTATTGGTTGCAAGTGGGTCTTCAAGAAGCAGACCGATATGGATGGCAATGTACAAACATACAAAGCTAGGGTAGCGAAAGGGTATCGTCAACGACATGGTTTCAATTATGACGAAACTTTTTCACCCATTGCCATGATTAAATCCATTAAGATAATGCTTGATATTGCTGCATATTTCGATTACGAGATATGGCAGATGGACGTGAAAATCACTTTCCTTAACGGAAACCTTTTGGAAGATGCTTATATGCAACAGGCTGATGGTTTTGTCATACCAAAACATGCAAACAAGGTTTAAGCAAGTATCGCGTTCTTGGAACCAACGTTTTGATGAGATCATAAAAGAATATGATTTCATTCAATACGATGATGATCCTTGTGTTTATAAGAAGGTTAGTGGGAGCGCACTGAAATTCATTGTCCTTTATGTTGATGATGTGTTGTTTATTGGAAATGACATTCCCATGCTACAATCGGTGAAAACTTGGCTCTCATTAAAATTCTCCATGAATGATCTGGTAGAAGTAGCCTTTATTCTAGGAATAAAGATCTATCGGGATAGATCTAGAAAGCTGCTTGGACTCTCACAGAGCACGTACATTGACTGTTGAAGATATTCAACATGGAAGACCTTCATGGATGCCAAGCTCCACTTGATTTTCCTTTCCTTCCTTTCTTCCTCTCTTCTTCTTCGTCCTTTCTTCCTCTTCTTTCTTTTCCCTCCATTTTCTTCACGGTTTCATCTTCTTTCTCCTCCTCCAAATTCGTTTTCCCCCTTTTTGGTATAGGTGAATAGTTGACCTTTTATAGGAGGGCCTAATTGATACAAAGAAAAGTGTGGAGAGTTCTAGAGAAATGGAGAAATTGGTGCATTTTGTCATTTAGGTCCGAAATCACTATTCACTCAGAATTTGACTTGCATTTTTGACCTAAATCTGGTCCGAATTTGGGAAAATGATTAACGTGAAAGTTGTAGGTCTTGGTCTAAGATTTCTGACGCTATACAATTCATAAACTTCTGAGTTCGTGTGAAAAGGTTATGCCTAAAATACTATATATAGTACAAAAGGGCATACGGTACAGTTTCTTCTCGGGACCTCGAAAATTTTACCGATCGTTCCCGAAGTCTTTTTATAACTGTATTTGAATCCCGTCATGATTTATTTTACATTCCTTTATTTTACCAGTCGTCACTTTTCAGCAATTTACTTTCAGCATTTACTTTTCAGCAATTTACTTTTCAACATTTTACTTTATGTCTTTTATTTTATTTAAGTTTTTACTAGCCCTAGTTATGTGTCGTAACTAATTTAGTTATCTGGGGTTGTGATGAATTCTAATATCACCGTTTTATAAGGGATTATTTTATAGTTTGAGTAATTTAAATGTTTACTTATTAAGTCTTAAGCTTAATGCTTCTTGTTGTCTGATCACTAATAAGATTGATGTGGTAAATCTAAAATAAACTTGACAAAGGAATTTTAAGTTTCAGCCTTAGACTTAATAGCCCACGATCTTCATTGAGGATAGATAACCCTTTAATAGATTTCCTTACAGGATAGACATATACCTGTCGGGCGGGGGTAGCCATAATTGGAACTTAAACTTAATGAATCCAGATAATTTGGTTGACATAGACATATGGTTCAATTGGGTTAAACTGGGTATTTACGTCTGACCATCGACAGAGGCTTTCACATAATCTAGTGTTCCAGGTTAGTAAACCAATTTATTACACAACCATGAAATAACCACTTCATCTTTTTAAAGAAATTAGAAAGATTCACAACCCTATATAGTTTCCTAATATTGAATTTTCTTAAACCTACTTTCGTGCAATTTTATTTACTTGTTTTTAAATTTGAAATCATCACCATTTCAAATCAATCAAACAACCTGTTAGATACTAGTAATCATTTAACCTCATATATTAATAGATTATGTATTAAGTCCTCGTGCGATCGATACTTTTTATACTACTTGAACGATACGTGCGCTTGCGTTATACACGTGTGTGTAAGCACCGGTCAAGTTTTTGGCGCCGTTATCGGGGACTTATTTATCTTTCACTGTTAGTTTTGGGGTTAGATACGTTACTTGTATCTAATTTTTTTTTCACTTATTGTTTTTATTTTCTTGTGTTTCAGGCTCTTAGAAACTACATGAGACGAACCAGAAGCTTTGAACTCCGACCGTTTGACCCAGAAATTGAAAAAACCATCAGACAGTTGAGAAGGGAAAGGCGAGAAAGCCAAGAAGCAATCATTAACATGGAATCTGAACCTTTGAACGTTGCACCACCGATTCCAATTCGAGATAGAACCATTCTGGTGGTTGACGGACTCATTTCTTGTATTGTACTTCCTCCCTTACCAGCAAATGCAGGTGACATCAAAACATGCATCCAGATGATTCAACGGTCAGTACAGTTTAGGGGAAATGCAACTGAAGATCCTAATGCCCACATCAGCAACTTCCTGGAAGTTTGTGGTACTTTCAATTACAACCGAGCAGCCGAAGAAGCAATGGGACTGTGGGTTTTTCTATATTCCCCGAAAGACAGAGCTAAAGCTTGGCTACATTCGTTACCAGCAGGTTCCGTCACAACTTGGAACACTCTAGCCACCAAATTCCTTGCAAAGTACTTTCTTGCAAAGTTGAGGAATGACATCATATCCTTCGTGCAACAAGAATCAGAATCCCTTTGCGAAGCTTGGGAAAGATTCAAAGATTTACTCCGGAAATGTCCTCATCATGAGATCACAAAGTGGCTACAAGTCTAAACCTTCTACAATTGACTTTCTGGAATAATGAGAACCACAATTGATGCTGCTGCTGGAGGAGCTTTGATGGAAAAAGGAGATGATCAGACTTGGGACTTAATTGAAGAAATGGCCAACAACAATTCTTTATGGCCAACAGAAAGGTGATGAGCGGAAAATATATCAATATTTACCGCCCCTTTTACTTAATATTTTGTTTAGTTTCTCGGGTTTGATGAACGTTTTGATATGTTTTATTTTATTTTGCAGATAAAATAATATCGGGACTCAATGAAATCATTTAGGATGAAATGTGGATCAAATAAGGGCAATTATTGGACTTGATATACTAATTTTGGAGATTGGAAACTTGAAAGGGCGTTTTTGACGAAGTGCAGTTTTGGAAATTCCAGTTTTGCGCATCTGTCGTATTTTGGGCATAACTTTTTACTCCGATATCGGATTGAGCTGATTAAAGTTCCAGATTAAATAAGACTCAACGATCTACAACTGTGAAAGAGAAAATATTTTCAAATTCTGATGATTTCATGACCGAAATTGATGAACCATCCAGAAGTGTGTGGAGTGTAATTATTAAAAGTCATTATCAATCATTTTCAAAGCAAATATTAATTAATTAATAATTAATAAAAATTATCAAATCAACACCAAACAAGATAAGCAATTAGTGGAGCAATTATGGATTTGGTGGAGTAATTAGTGGAGAAATTAATAATGGATTTGGTGGAGAATTTGATGGATAATTTGATGGAGGCAAAATTTTGCCTATAAATACCAAGCCATTTCATTTGTAAAATTCATACTTTCTTCTAAGGAATTCCTTAAGAATACTAAGAAGATTGTATCTTGTTTGTTTATTTATAGCTTTTAGTAATTAATTTTCGCTTTCGCATTTTCTTTTCTTTACTTTTCAGTTTTTACTTTTCAGTAATTTACTTTCAGCAATTTACTTTTCAGCAATTTACTTTTCAGTAATTTACTTTCAGCAATTTACTTTCAGTAATTTACTTTCAGCATTTACTTTTCAGTATTTAATTTCAGCATTTACTTTCAGCATTTACTTTTCAGTATTTCATTTTCAGTATTTTACTTTATGTCTTTTATTTTATTTAAGTTTTTTTTACTACCCGTAAATATGTGTCGTAACTAAGCCAGTTATCCGGGGTTGTGATGAAATCCAATATCACCGGTTTATAAGTGGTTAAATTATAGTTTGGGTAATATAAAGGTTTATTTATTGAGTCTTAATCTTAATGCTTTTTCATTAACTGGCCATTAATAAAATTGAACTGGTAAACTTAAAATGAACTAGACATAGGGATTTTAGGTTTCAGCCTTAGACTCAATAGCCCACGATCTTCCTTGAGGATAGATAACCCTTTAATAGATTTCCTTACAGGATAGGAATATACCTGTCAGGCGGGGGTAGCCATAATTGGGACTTAAACTTAATGAATCCAGATAATTTGGTTGACATAGACATATGGTTCAATTGGGTTAAACTGGGTATTTGTGTCTGACCATCGACAGAGGCTTACACATAATTTAGTGTTCCAGGTTAATAAATCAATATATTACCCAACTTTAAGATAACCACTTCATCTTTAAAATGATATTGGAAGAAATCACAACCCTAGATAGTTTTTAATATTGAATTTTCTTAAAACATATTTTCGACAATTTTATTTACTTGCTTTTAAATTTAGAATCGTCACCATTTCAAATCAATCAATCAAACAATCTGTTAGATACTAGTAATCATTTGACCTCATAAAATTAATAGTTTTGATATTAAGTCCTCGTGGGATCGATATTTTTATACTACTTGAACGATACGTGCGCTTGCGTTATACGTGTGTGTTTACGCCGGTCAAGTTTTTGGCGCCGTTGCCGGGGACTTAGTTATCTTTGATCGTTACACCACCAATTCCCATTCGAGACAGAACCATTCCGATGGTTGACAGACTCATTTCCTGTATTATACTTCCTCCCTTACCAGCAAATGCGTGTGACATCAAAACATGCATTCAGATGATTCAGCAGTCAGTTCAATTTGGAGGGAATGCAACTGAAGATCCTAACGCCCACATCAGCAACTTCCTGGAAGTTTGCGGCACTTTCAATTACAACCGAGGAGCTGAAGAAGCAATGAGATTGCGGGTTTTTCCATACTCTTTGAAAGACAGAGCAAAGGTCTGGCTACATTCACTACCAGCAGGTTCCATCACAACATGGAACACCCTAGCCACCAAATTCCTTGCAAAGTACTTCCACCAGCCAGAACAGCAAAACTGAGAAATGACATCACATCCTTTGTGCATCAAGATTCAGAATCCATGTACGAAGCTTGGGAAAGATACAAAGATCTGCTCCGGAAATGTCATCACCATGAGATTCCAAAATGGCTTCAAGTCCAAACTTTCTATAATGGACTTTCTGGATTGATGAGAACCACTATTGATGCTGCTGCTGGAGGAGCTTTGATGTCAAAAGGAGAAGATCAAGCCTGGGACCTAATCGAAGAGATGGCCAATAACAATTCCTTGTGGCCAACAGAAAGGAGCTTGATTCAAAGAATTGCAGGAATTTATGAAGTTGGAGCCAACACAGCAGTTAGTGCCAAACTGGACCAGATATGCAAATTCATGGAGACTCTCAACACTCAAAGCAATATTGGAGCAACAAGTTCAACATATGGAGGAGCACCAGAGCCAACTCAACCTGAAGAAATGGTGAATTATGTCAACAATTTAACAGACAGGGAAACAATCCATATTCCAACACCTACAACCCAGGGTGGAGGAATCATCCCAATTTTTCATGGAGCAACAATTCTGGACAAAGGAACAATCCACCCAGGATTTCAACAGCAGAACTATCCACCACCTGAATTCCAACAGCAGAACAAAAGCCAGGAGCAAACAAATGAACCAGGAATAGCAGAAGTGCTGACTCAGTTAAAAAAGTATGATGCTATATTTCAATCTCAAGCGGCATTAATTCAAAGTCAATCTGCTTCTATTAAAGCACTAGAGAATCAAATGGGACAACTGGCAAATGCTCAGAGTTACGACTGCCAGGTACCCTTCCCAGCAACACAGAGCCAAATCCAAGAAACATGGGGAAGGAACAATGTCATGCCATCATGTTAAAGAGCGGTACTGAAATCAACAAAGATGTTGGAGTCAATTCAACTGCTGAGGAAGTTCCAAAAGAAACAAAGCAACAAATGGAAGAAAAAGAAGCAAAGGAAAAAGAACAGATCACTCCACCTCCACCTTTTCCTCAACGTCTTCAGAAGAATAAATTGGACAAGCAATTTTCCCGGTTCCTGGAAATCTTCAAAAAGCTGCATATCAACATTCCATTTGCAGAAGCGTTGGAACAAATGCCCAGCTATGCCAAATTCATGAAAGATATTCTTTCACGAAAGCGGAGATTGGGAGATTACGAGACAGTAGCATTAACAGAAGAATGCAGTGCTATCATTCAGAGGAAACTTCCCCAGAAGTTGAAAGATCCTGGCAGTTTCACTGTTCCTTGCGTCATAGGAGAACATAACTTTGGTAAGGCTTTATGTGATTTAGGTGCTAGTGTTAACTTGATGCCTTTTTCTATTTTCAGGAAATTACAGATTGGAGAGAAACAATGCCAACTTCAGTCTCACTGTAACTTGCTGATAGAACGCTCGTATTTCCAAGAGGCGTAGTTGAGGATGTGCTGGTCAAGGTTGACAAATTCATTTTCCCAGCAGATTTTATTGTCTTGATATGGAAGAAGACGCAGACGTGCCAATCATCCTCGGGAGACCGTTCTTGGCTACAGGTCGAACCATTATTGATGTACAAAAAGGAGAACTAACCATGAGGGTACAAGACCAAGAAGTAACATTCAATGTTTTCAAGGCCATGAATTTTCCAGATGATGAAAAGAAGGAGGAATGTTTCAAACTTGATGTGATACACAGTACCATTCAGAACTCTGATAAAAGACAAAGTTCTACTGACAAACTTAAAACATGTCAATTGCCTGTGGAGCCTAAAGATAAAGCATCTTTTGCACTGAAAGAGCCAATTCTTGCTCTACAAGCAACAGAAGAGAGAAAAGTTCCACCAGCTCAACGAATTGGAGGAATTTCACAATCAGCCTTTTGAAGATGCCAAATTGTACAAAGAAATGGGCAAGAAAAGACATGATGAGAAGTTAGTGCATACAACTGGAACCAGGGCAGAAGGTACTGTTAAATAAATCAAGGGTGAAAATCTTCCCATGGAAGCCAAAATCACGGTGGTCAGGTCCATTTGTGATCACCAAAGTTTTACCAAATAGAGCCGTTGAGATACATGATCCTGATGCTAACAAAACTTTCAAGGTTAAAAACAAGCGTGTCAAGCACTACTGGGGAGAATCATTTGAGCGACAAAAAGAAAGTGTTACACTTTCAGATCCAGCTTAACGTTCGAGAAGTCATGTCTGGCTGACGACTTTAAACTTAGCGCTAGCAGGGAGGGAACCCATGCAATTTTTATATATATTGTGATTTGGTGTGATTTAATTTTGTGTTGTTTTTATTTTTGCAGGTTTAGTCATTTCAAGATGGAAGAAGCTCTCGCAAATCTTCACAAGCAATTTCCTCCTTCTCCCCTCCAAAATCTCTGATGAAAGTATACAAAACTCGCTTGGAACGGATGAGGTTATTAACGATCCATGGTGTGCCTAATGATATTCGTTGGGTAATTGAAGCACGAGTCCGATTGGCAGGTGAGTCTTCTGACTCTTTTATTTCACATCTGCCTGGTTTTGGAAGAAGCACCTATGCAAAGAAACGTAGAGCTAAGCAAATGGGTGTTTGTTTCAAATGTGCACGATTTAATTGCAACACTCGTTGTCGTTCTTTAGGAATGGTGTCTGATAATCGCGAAGACAAAATTAACTTCATTAGGGATGGCTTGAGTAAGGAGTCTTTAGATGATATATCTTCGACTCTTGAGACGCATCCCAGTGGATATGTTCATATAACCATTCGCAAATTACATACACAATTTCAAAAAGAAAGACAACAGTTAAGTCTCGGGAATCTGACTTAAAAAGACCCTGTTTGCCAATTATAAGAAAATTGGATGGGAAGCTGTCCCTGACGCATAGACGTTAATCAAGCTGTAAATTTTTGTACATATTATATCTCTTTGTCTTTTCCTAATATTATTGATTTGTTTTGTTGTTTTCTTTTGTTTTCTCCGACAGGATCCAGATCTTTTTGACTATCACGGTCTATTTATTATTTTGCTACTAATCGTCCTTTGGAAGAAACTTGTGCTATTTTTACTCACCCTTTTCAGGTATTATAAATTCAACTCATCATTGCACCTTTGAAGTCATCCAGAGTTGAGAAAGAAAAACATAAAACATGGAAGCCACTTCAAGAAGACGAGTTGAAAACATTTATGTGTTTGCGGTAGTAGTGTTGGTACTAAACCACAATACATAGAAGCATCACAGGAATTGGGTCGAGTCTTAGCTGCAAGGAATATGCACTTAATATATGGCGGAGGCAATCTTGGATTAATGGGGATCGTTTCAAAGGCCGTACAAGAAAGAGGCAGTCATGTTTTGGGAATCATCCCAAAACCCCCTGGCAGAGGCAAATCTTATTGGGTCATCAAACGGAGAGGAACTGATCGTGCCAGGTATGTCTGAACGCCTGGTAGAAATGATTAATCGTGCTGATGCTTTTATTACTTTGCCAGGTGGTTTGGGTACATTAGAGGAAATTTTTATAGTTCTATCTTGGGCAAACCTGAACATACACCAGAAACCACTTGGATTGCTTAACGTTGATGGATTTTATGATTTTCTTTGTGTGTTTCTTGATGATGCTCGGAGAAATGGGTTCGTGTCAAAACCTATGAAAGAACTCCTCTTTACTGCCAGAATTGCTTCGGATCTGATAGACCAACTCATAGCCTATGAACCACAAGTTGACCCTATCCTATCAAAGATAAATTGGTCTGAGGACGATCGTGGTAAGAGGCGTAGAGTTAATCTGGATCTTAACCTTTAATTTCCTATAGATTTCAGCTAACCAGGTACGACCTTCTTAACTCTCCTTTTACTGTTTAAGACATTGGGGACAATGTCTCATTTAGGTTTGGGGGAGGGATTTAGTTGATTAGTACCTTGTTTTTAGTTTGTATGTTGTTTTTATTTTTAGTCCAAAATTTTTCGAAAAATACAAAAAAATTGAAAAATTTTCAAAAAAAATTACAAAAATATTTTGCATTTTTAAGTTTTCATTTTGACTAAAAGGGTGAAATTAGTAAGAGATAGCCGAGTAAGGAGTTTCCACTCCTGAGACGTATCTCAAACCTATTCGAAACAAGTTAATTTTTTTTATTTCCTTTTGAATTATTTAATTTGTAAATTCTCCATAAAATTGACTAAAATGAATCTTCATATGCTCAGTTGACAGATTTTATCAACATACATGGTAACATACATACATGAGCTAAAATTGAAAAGTTTGTAATATTCAGTACTCTAGTTTAATTGGAAGAAGCATCTTAAAAAAGCAATGGAGTAAAAAAAATAATAAAAAAATAATAAAAAAAAAACGTCTGAGATCCGAGTTATTAGTCTTAAGTTGTAATGTTTTAACACCTAGTGCCCTAACAACCAACTGGTTTGGGAGTCACTGGCCCAACACTCGTTACATGGATCAAAGATGCTGCAAAAAATATATATATATCTGAAGTCTGGGTAATTAAGTCCGTAGGGGTGTCTTAACACCTGGTGCCCTAAAACCAACTGGTTTGGGAGCCACCGACCCAAAGCTCGCTACATAGATGGAAGATATTGTATATAAATAAAAAATAGAGAAAAATCAAAGAAAAAATCAGAAAAATCAGAAATATTATTCTATCTGCTCCAAAAAGATGTGAAATCTGATAGAACTTTAGGACAAAAATATTACTCTCTTATCAACTGCACTTATGACTGTTGTGGGCAAAAATGAGTTGTTTAATATTTTGTTGGCTGTGTATATGAAGAATGGTAAAAATAATCGGAGAATTACTTATTCGGTAATTTAGAATGAAACAAAACACTAGTAACTTGGAGTAAAAGTTTTACCTGATTAGTCACTAACTTTCTTTATTCTCTTTTCGCTTGTCTTTTTGCTTTTGTGTGCATTAGTTTTAATACCTTTTTACTTTTGTAAAATGTTTGTGGGTATCATTGTTGTAAACCCTCACGAGACTACAACTCATCCACTAGGGACACCTATGGGTTTAAAGGCTTGTTGCATATGCTAAATGCAACCGTGATCCCTACGAAAGTGGCTTAGTTTAATTTTATTTTATTTGTTGTTTTGCTCGAGGACTAGCAAAATGTTAGGTCTGGGGGTGTGATGAGCGGAAAATATCAATATTTACTGCCCCTTTTACTTAATATTTTGTTTAGTTTCTCGGGTTTGATGAACGGGCGTTTTTGACGAAGTGCAGTTTTGGAAATTCCAGTTTTACGCATCTGTCGTATTTTGGGCATAACTTTTTACTCCGATATCGGATTGAGCTGATTAAAGTTCCAGATTAAATAAGACTCAACGATCTACAACTTTGAAAGAGAAAATATTTTCAAATTCTGATGATTTCATGACCGAAATTGATGAACCATCCAGAAGTGTGTGGAGTGTAATTATTAAAAGTCATTATCAATCATTTTCAAAGCAAAATATTAATTAATTAATAATTATTAAAAATTATCAAATCAACACCAAACAAGATAAGTAATTAGTGGAGCAATTATGGATTTGGTGGAGTAATTAGTGGAGAAATTAATAATGGATTTGGTGGAGAATTTGATGGATGATTTGATGGAGGCAAAATTTTGCCTATAAATACCAAGCCATTTCATTTGTAAAATTCATACTTTCTTCTAAGGAATTCCTTAAGAATACTAAGAAGATTGTATCTTGTTTGTTTATTTATAGCTTTTAGTAATTAATTTTCGCTTTCGCATTTTCTTTTCTTTACTTTTCAGTTTTTACTTTTCAGTAATTTACTTTTCAGCAATTTACTTTTCAGCAATTTACTTTTCAGTAATTTACTTTTCAGCAATTTACTTTTCAGTATTTAATTTCAGAATTTACTTTCAGCATTTACTTTTCAGTATTTAATTTCAGAATTTACTTTCAGCATTTACTTTTCAGTATTTCATTTTCAGTATTTTACTTTATGTCTTTTATTTTATTTAAGTTTTTTTTACTACCCGTAAATATGTGTCGTAACTAAGCCAGTTATCCGGGGTTGTGATGAAATCCAATATCACCGGTT
This sequence comes from Zanthoxylum bungeanum, assembly GCA_019454045.1. Taxonomy (NCBI): domain Eukaryota; kingdom Viridiplantae; phylum Streptophyta; class Magnoliopsida; order Sapindales; family Rutaceae; genus Zanthoxylum; species Zanthoxylum bungeanum. The sequence continues at coordinate 129,072 of SKCR01033649.1, read as the reverse complement.
TATAAGTGGTTAAATTATAGTTTGGGTAATATAAAGGTTTATTTATTGAGTCTTAATCTTAATGCTTTTTCATTAACTGGCCATTAATAAAATTGAACTGGTAAACTTAAAATGAACTAGACATAGGGATTTTAGGTTTCAGCCTTAGACTCAATAGCCCACGATCTTCCTTGAGGATAGATAACCCTTTAATAGATTTCCTTACAGGATAGGAATATACCTGTCAGGCGGGGGTAGCCATAATTGGGACTTAAACTTAATGAATCCAGATAATTTGGTTGACATAGACATATGGTTCAATTGGGTTAAACTGGGTATTTGTGTCTGACCATCGACAGAGGCTTACACATAATTTAGTGTTCCAGGTTAATAAATCAATATATTACCCAACTTTAAGATAACCACTTCATCTTTAAAATGATATTGGAAGAAATCACAACCCTAGATAGTTTTTAATATTGAATTTTCTTAAAACATATTTTCGACAATTTTATTTACTTGCTTTTAAATTTAGAATCGTCACCATTTCAAATCAATCAATCAAACAATCTGTTAGATACTAGTAATCATTTGACCTCATAAAATTAATAGTTTTGATATTAAGTCCTCGTGGGATCGATATTTTTATACTACTTGAACGATACTTGCGCTTGCGTTATACGTGTGTGTTTACGCCGGTCAAAAGGAGCATGATCCAAAGAATTGCAGGAATTTATGAAGTTGGAGCCAACACAGCACTGAATTCCAATCTGGATGTGATTTGCAAAAATCTGGAAACTCTTAACATGAAAGTTAATGGTGGATCCACAAGTTCACTATATGGAGGAACACCATAACCAAACCAACTTGAAGAGACAATGAATTATGTCAACAATTTCAACAGACAGGGGAACAATCCATATTCCAACACCTACAACCCAGGATGGAGGAATCATCCTAATTTTTCATGGAGCAACAATTCAGGACAAAATAACAATCCACCACATGGATTCCAACAGCATAACTATCCACCACTAGGATTTCAACAACAGAACAAAGGCCAGGAACATGAAAAAGAACCAGAAATGAAAGAATGGATTGCAGAGATGTTCAAAAAGTAACAAGCAGCATATGATGCTATCTTTCAGAGCCAATCTGCTTCCATCAAAGCACTGGAGAATCCACCACTAGGATTTCAACAACAGAACAAAGGCCAGGAACATGAAAAAGAACCAGAAATGAAAGAATGGATTGCAGAGATGTTCAAAAAGTAACAAGCAGCATATGATGCTATCTTTCAGAGCCAATCTGCTTCCATCAAAGCACTGGAGAATCAAATTGGACAACTGGCCAATGCTCAAAGTTACAGACCGCCAGGTAATCTTCCCAGCAACACAGAACCCAATCTAAGGAACCGAGCGAAGGAGCAATGTCAAGCCATAACCTTGAAAAGCGGTACTGAAATAAACAAAGATGTTGGAATCAAGGCAACAATTGAGGAAGTTTCAAAAGAAACAAAGCAATAGATGAAGGAAAAAGATGCAAAGGAAAAAGAAAAAGATCAGATCACTCCACCTCCACCTTTTCCACAGCGACTTCAGAAAAACAAACTGGACAAGCAGTTTGCTCGATTCCTGGAGGTGTTCAAAAAGCTTCACATCAACATTTCATTTGCAGAAGCCTTGGAAGAAATGCCCAGCTATGTAAAATTCATGAAAGACATTCTTTCACGAAAACAAAGATTGGGAGACTACGAGATAGTAGCATTGACAGAAGAATACAGTTCCATTATTCAAAGGAAACTTCCCCAAAGTTGAAAGATCCTGACATTTTCACTGTCCCATGCACCATTGGAGAACACTATATCGGTAAAGCTTTATGTGACTTAGGTGCAAGTGTTAATTTGATGCCTTTTTCTATTTACAGGAAACTGCAAATTGGAGAAGCAATGCCTACCTCAGTCTCATTACAACTTGCTGATCGAACGCTCATATTTTCGAAGGGTGTTGTTGAAGATGTGCTGGTCAAAGTCGAAAAACCCATTCTTCCAGCAGATTTCATTATCCTTGACATTGAAGAAAACAAAGATGTACCTATCATCCTTGGAAGACCATTCTTGGCGACAAGATGAACTATGATTGATGTACAAAAAGGAGAACTAACCATGAAAGTTCAGGACCAAGAAGTTACTTTCAATGTTTTCAAAGCCATCTTGAGAGCATGTTTAATGAGACTTAAAACATTAGGAAGTTAAGAATTTTGGAATTGTTAAATTTTGGGTAAAGATTTGATGGAATGAATTTATTAGATTAAGAATTAAATTGATGATGAATTGGTAATTTAGATGATGGAAATTAAAGTGTAATGTAATGTTTTGTATGATTATTATTGATGGATTTAAGTGATGAAGATGATATGAAGAATTTGGGGTGAAATTAAGCCAAAATCCGCGCAGTACAGAATCCAAAAAACTGGAAAAATCGACCCAGCGTCGCGACACCGAGAGGTTTAGCGTCGCGACGCGGGACAAAATTTATGGGCAGATTTTCAAGAAGCCGAGCTGATTTTATATAGTTCCAGTTCCACCGCAAGTTTCCTAACCGATAAAAACGGTACTATACAAATTGAATAACGGAACAGTGAGCTGGAAATCTTCCATGCAAGATACTGTTATCGAGTAAACAATAAATGCGGGTTATTGCTGCAGCTGAGGCAGCAATAGAAGCCTTATGGGGTCGTAATAATCTAATTAGATTAGATATAATTCTTTTAACAGCTGAGCTACACTTCAGCACATGCTACAGAATTAATGGTCTCATAAACGATCCAGATAAATACTTCGATATTCATCTGATACGTACGGATCATACATCGTGGCGATGTGATGATCATATAAATCGCATCAGACGATAATCATGAAAATCCGCTGACGAAAACCTTTTCTCAGCAATTTGAGCGAACCGTACATAGTTCGGGTGTTAGACACTCGAGTGACTGGCTATAGGCCAAGTGGGAGATTGTTGGACAATTATGACCGATAGCGTCACTATTTGTACAGATCATGGTGTTGTTGTACAAATTGACTGTATGACAAAGAGATTGCACTCTTATCATTTGTGATTAGATCATCTAGATATATAAATGATAGGAGGTCCCTATGATTTGTTCCTGGACTGAGAATGATATGAGATAGTATCAGTCTACGAAGGATAAATCATTAAATATCCTTAGTCAGAGTATTATCGAGATTGGACATCGATTAATACGTAAAAGACTAGTATTGCACTTGTGCGTGTTGTGAGGGCACAACGGCATAGTTCTCGTATATTTGGGTATAAGATACTCATGCAAGTGTAATAGGAGGTTGTGTTTTACCGATGGTACGGGAAACAGCTTCGCTCTGGATAGACCCCTTCGGAATTCCATTGGTAGTATGACTACGTGTCTATCGAAGTCCGAAATCAGGGTAGGTGTATTTGGTCTTAACCTGAGACTTGCACCGCTAATACTGTTGGACAATTATGACCCATAGCGTCACTATTTGTACAGATCATGGTGTTGTTGTACAAATTAACTATGTGACAAAGAAATTGCACTCTAATCATTTGTGATTAGATCACCTAGATGTATAAATGATAGGAGGTCCCTATGATTAGTTCCTGGATTGAGATGATATGAGACAGTATCAGTCCACGAAGGATTAATCATTAAATATCCATAGTCGTAGTATTATCGAGACTGGACATCGATAATGCGGAATAGACTAGTATTACACTTGTGCGTGTTATGTGAGATCATAATGGCATAGTTCTCATATATTTGGGTATAGGATACTCATACAAGTGTAATAGGAGGTTGTGTTTTACCGATGGTACGGAAAACAGCTTCGCTCTGGATAGACCCCTCGGAATTCCATTGGTAGTATGACTATGTGTCTATGGAAGTCTGAAATCAGGGTAGGTGTATTTGGTCTTAACCTGAGACTTGCATCGCTAATACTTGCGACAATCAGCATGCTTTAGTTTTGGTCGTCCAGGGCTTTAACTGGTTCTGTGTACGCCAATGCTGGGTATATTGAGAATCGTAGAGTATTGGGTGTGATGTCAAGACGGAAGTGCCACTCCAGTCATAGTGGAGATGATGTCACGTAGGATACGGTACTAGTGCTCTTAAGTACTGCAGTCATCGGGATATTATGACGAGGTCATGTATATCCGATAATAGAGACTAGTTACCAGACATCCGACATGTGCTTCGTACGGGGCAGACACGACTCCAGCCCCAGGCCTAGCACGTGACATCCGATACTGGATCGCAATACGCAATACTACGTACACTATGCCTGACATAGATTATATATTCCAGTAAGAATATTTCTGGAGAATTGGGTAGGCACGGTACTTTGCTAGAAGCCAACCATGTCTTGTAAATCGGTAAGCACGTGGTACGAGGTACGCACGTATTCGGATAATCCGATGACCGTATTTACTGCCAACATATCCAGAGATCTCTTGGGTCGCTTCCCAAAGAGTCATTGATGACAGTTGATTTAAATTAGAATTAATCTGGGATTAATTAAGAGAGAGAATTAATCTGGGATTAATTAAGATGGAGAAAATTAATCTGGGATTAATTGAGGTATTATTTAATCTGGGATTAAATGTGTTTGAAAAGAGAGAACGCGATTAATTTGGAATTAATCGATAAAATAAATTCAATAGTTAAATTTGATTTTTCTATTTAATTTATTTGTATGAGCTAAAATTAATATATTGGATATATTAAAAAGAATTGGATTTCATTACGAAATTAAAGTTGGACTTTTATACGAACGAACGAATTAATTTAGAATTAATTCGTAAACGACATTCGTAATATATTTCTGAGGCATCGTTATTTAATTAAATTAGATTTAATTACTTAGCGACGAAAGTTCATTTAATCGGATTAAACGGAACCGAGCCGCGGTAAATGTTCGTAGAGACATTTTGAGTTTTGAATTCAAAATGGTGGGGCCCACTTCACACATGTCACACATGTGAAGTGGTGGTTGGAAAGTGGTTGGCATTTATGCCAAAACCACTTACTTTCCAACTACTTGGTTTATGTGAAACCAAATTACCCCAACTACATGGTTTTGGTGAAAAGGGTAAAAACCCTTTAACAAAACCCTAGCTCTCTCTCTTCACACATGTGTAACACAACACTTGAAACCTTTTGGAAACCCTAATATACACAAAATGGGCGTGAACTAGGAGCCACCATGGGCGTGAGCTTCTTCATCATTTCTCTTTGATTTTGTGGCAAAATCAACAAAGCTAGCACTTGGAGAAATCAACTAAGGTGATAGGGAAACTACTTCAAGAGTTGGAATCATCACTTAAAGCTTGGAATCAACAAAGGAAGGATCTTGGAGATCTTCAACTCAAAGCTTGGAATCAACAAAGGAAGTATCTTGCATCTTGGATCTTGGATCTTCTTCTCAAAATTTTAAAAGCCAAATCCGTTCATTGTAAGTATATTCCGCAACTTATTTTGAATTTGTGAACATGTTTTCATGCTTATTAGATCCTTGGCATGTTCTAGGAACACTGACAAATACTTGTGACAATCAATATACTTTGGTTGAGGTCGTCCAGGGCTTTAACAGGTTCTGTGTACGCCAATACTGGGTATATTGAGAATCGTAGTGTGTTGGGTGTGATGTCAAGACGGAAGTGTCACTCCAGTCATATGGAGTTGATGGTCACGTAGGATACAGTACTGGTTCTCTTAAGTACTGTAGTCATCGGGATAAAATGACAAGGTCATGTTTATCCGATATAGAGACTAGATACCAGACATCCGATATGTGCTTCGTATGGGACAGACACGATTCCAGCCCCAGACCTAGCACGTGATCATCCGATACTGGATCGAAATACGCAATACCACGTATACTACGCCTGATATAGATCGCTTATTCCTATAAGCATGTTTCCAGAGAATTGGGAAGGCATGGCGCTTTGCTAGAGGCCAACCTTGTCTTGTGAATCGGTGTAAACGTAGTACGAGGTACTTACGTGTTCGGATAGTCCGACGACCGATTTACTACCAACATATCCGGGGATCTCATGGGTCACTTCCCAAATATTCACCGATGACGTATGACTCACACTTTAATTAATCTGGGATTAATTTAATGAGAGAAAATTAATATGGGATTAATTACGGAGATATTTTATCTGGGATAAAATATCAATTAAAGAGAGAAAATGATTAATTTGGAATTAATCGGTAAAATAATATATTTGATATATTATAAGAAATTGGATTTTGACGCGGAATTAAAATTAGATTTTAATTCGGGCGAACGAATTAATTTAGAATTAATTCATTAGCGACATGAATAGTGATTTCGCTAGGCGTAATCATTTAATTACGACGCAACGGAAAATTCGTTAATTTGGAATTAGCGAACCCGAGCCCGGGATTATTTACGAGCGCATTCGCATTTCGAATTCGAGTGCGGCAAACAAGTCAAATCAAGCGTCAAATCATTAGTCACATCAAGCGTCAAATCACATGTCACTTTGAGTGATGTGACATTTGAGAGATTGATGTGAATTGATGTGAGAGGACTTAAAGCATTTAATGTTTGCTTTTTGAAATTGAAAAAGGTAAATGATTTATTATATTTTGGAAATTATATAAACCTTTTACATTTTTTCCTTTTTCCCTCTCATTCTCTCTCAACCCTTTTACGGTATTGGGGTTTTTGGAGCCAAAATGGCTATTCTTCTCTCTCGGTCTTGGACCGTCTCTTCTCATTCTTCTCCTTCTGGTTTGACCGAAAATGAAGACAAGAAAGGAGTGATTTTTTTGCAAGACCTTGGTGCAAGCACACTCATGGAGGAATACAAAGGTGATATGGCAGTGTTTCATGAGCAAGGAATCACCTTGTGAAGCTTGGAGCTTGGAGCTTCCATGGAGGACACCCATGGCCGATTCTTGAAGGAGGAAGTAGCCCTCACGCCGAGCAGTACACTGCAGCCCTCACTGCCGAGCTTCATCAAGTTGCAGTTTGGTTTTCATCTTCGTTGCATCTCTACCGATCAATGTGAGTCATTTCCGCACCTCTTTTTATATGTATTCAACTCGTTTTATGCTTGATTTATGATCCTTGGGACTTGATTGAAACTCAACAGTCCTGAATTAGAAGTGTCCTCCAAAGCCAAGCTATACATGTTACTCACAAAAAGGTGGGTTGCGACCAAGGAGAAGGCCCACTGCTACTTGATAACAGGAATGTCTGATGTTCTTGCTGCAAAGCATGAACTATTACTACAATATCTATGATAATAAAGTCATTGCAACACATGTTTGGGCAGCCTTCGGAGATGCAATATCATGAGTTATTGGCTTTAGTGATGACCGCGAAGATGAAGGGATGAACATTCATCCGAGACCATAGCTTGAGGATGATGATGCACTTCAATATAGTTGAATCCCACAACGGTCATATTGATGAGAGTAGCCAAGTGTCTATGATCATAGAAACTTTTTCGAAAAGATTCATGCATTTTAAGATTAATTATGTTATGAATAAGTTGATATTCACTCTTGCATAACCATTAAATGAGCTAACCTCTTAGGAGTCCATGCTGATGGATCTCATAATCCTAGTAGAGAGGCATGTGTTGTCGAATTTTTCAAATCTGCAAAGAAGAGAAAGAAACATTGGGAAGGCTAAAGGTATAATTATTTGATGCATGGAAAATATTTGATGAATGTAACTTTACCATGAGAGTCAGGACATTGGATGTCGTTTCAGTAAAAGCAATGAAAGTTACTAGCTTTCAATTTTCAAAAAATAGTTATTTGAATTTAAGAAAAGATCTATTTATTATTGTTTTGTCCAGAAATTTGATGGATTACCAATATGCATAGGAAACTTGGAAAATAACTTGTATGTGCTAAGACTGTTAACATATATCTCACTACTCAACACTGGATGTTTAAGAATGAAAAACCAAAAACTAAATGAGAAAAGATTTTTCACGATGACAAATATATGTGGCATCTTAGACTTGGCTATATTAACCTTGATAAGATAAGCAAATTAGTAGAAAGTAGTTCTTTAAGGTAGTTAAAGGACTGCACCTTACAAGTCTATGAGTCTTATCCAAAAGGTTAGATGACTAAAATATCGATTATTGGAAGAGGCTAAGAGCCAATCAACCACTCGAGCCAACATATTCTTGTTGGTTTCTATTAAGGTCCCAAGATCAATAATAAACGTGAAATATGTGTGAATATCAACGATGAAGTTGCAGAATACTTACATCGAGCGGTTGAGCGACGCGGCAGGCAAAAAAAATTCCTTTTGCTCGGTAGTGGATTGCTCGGCAGTGAGGTTGTGCAGCTCACTGTTTTTCTGTTTTTGAGCTCCTCGAACAAGCTCCAAGCTTCGCCAAACGATTCCCGACTCATGGGTGGACTTCCCTATCACCTTCGCCTGTCTTCGTAGTGTGCTATCACTCTTGATTTTGCCACAAAATCATGACCTTAAGCTTCCCATCCTCTCGGTTTTTCACAGCAAATAGAACCAGAAAAATGGCCCCAAGGGCGTGTGAGAGGAAGAAGAAATAGAGGAGAGAGAGATGGTTTTTGTTACAAAAATTGGTAAATGATTTTCCCAAAATCATATACACATTTTTGCCTCCAAAAAAATCAAGCAATTAAAGCAATAAATGCTTACCAACCACACACATCACTTGCCATCAATCAATGAATAGTGACTGGCGTCAATCACTCAAAGTGAAAGACATCCATCACTTGATTGACGAATGATGTGATGCTAGATGCGACTAGCGATTTGACGCTTGATTTGACTTGTGTGCCGCACTCGAATTCGAATTGCGAATGCGCTCGCAAATAATCCCGGGCTCGGGTTCGCTAATTCCAAATTAACGAATTTTCCGTTGCGACGTAATTAAATCTAATTTAATTAAATAATCATGCCTAGCATAATTACTATTCACGTCGCTAACGAATTAATTCTAAATTAATTTGATCGCCCGAATTAAAATCTAATTTTAATTCCGCATCGAAATCTAATTTCATTTAATATATCAAATATATTAATTTATTGATCAATTCCAAATTAATCGTTATCTCTCTTTAAATGATATTTTATCCCCGATAAAACATCTCCGCAATTAATCCCAGATTAATTTTCTCTCTCTTTTAATTAATCCTAGATTAATTAAAAGGTGCGAGTCATACATCATTGGTGAATCTATGGGAAGCGACCCATGAGATCCCCGGATATGTTGGCAGTAAATTCGGTCGTCGGACTATCTGAACAAGTAAGTACCAAGTACTACGTTTATACCGATTTACAAGACAAGGTTGGCCTCTAGCAAAGCGCCATGCCTAACCAATTCTCCGAAAACATCCTTACAGGAATAAAGGATCTATATCAGGTGTAGTATACGTAGTATTGTATTTCTGTCCAGTATCAGATGATCACGTGCTAGGCCTGAGGCTGGAATTATGTCTACCCCGTACGAAGCACATGTCGGATGTCTGGTGACTAGTCTCTATAATCGGATATACATGACCTAGTCATAATATCCAGATAGCTGCAGCATTTAAGAGAACCAGTCCCATATCCTACGTGACCATCATTTACATATGACTGGAGTGACACTTCCGTCTTGACATCACACCCAACACACTACGATTCTCAATATACCCAGCATTGGCGTACACAGAACCTGTTAAAGCCCTGGACGACCGCAACCAAAGTATATTGATTGTCGCAAGTATTAGCGGTGCAAGTCTCAAGTTAAGACCAAATACACCTACCCTGATTTCAGACTTCCATAGACACATAGTCATACTACCAATGGAATTCCGAGGGGGTCTATCCAGAGCGAAGCTATTTCTCGTACCATCGGTGAAAAACAACCTCCTATTACACTTGCATGAGTATCCTATACCCAAATATATGAGAACTATGTCGTTGTACCCTCACAACGCTCACAAGTGTAATACTAGTCTTTTACATATTTATCGATGTCCAATCTCGATAATACTCTGACTAGGGATATTTAATGATTTATCCTTCGTGGACTGATACTGTCTCATATCATTCTCCGTCCAGGAATCATCATGTCCAACAAGATTCGGTTACTCTGTTCGGATACACCGTCACTTTGACGTGTTCCGAGAGGAGTCCTCTTTTGAAAGAATACTTCACTCTTTCAAGTATATAAGAAACTTATTGCTTAAGTATTTTCCATTACAGTCTTACTGTGACGGTTTAATACTTTAGCCGATCTGTTTGTCTATTTCGTGTCGAAACTGTAAAATTTTCCGATTTGTGTTATTCAAAAGAAACACATAACCATAACGCGATGCCACATCCGTAAAGGTCACGAAATATTCATATCCACCTCTAGCCTAGCTAGACATGGGCCCACTTGCTTCATTATGATCTAGGGCTTACAGGTCGGTGGCATTTACACTTTTACCAAGTAAATAATGTTTTAGGCAATTTGCCCAATAAACTAGATTCGTAGACTTTATTTGAATGGAATCAAATTAGTCCGCGTACCCACTCTTCAAAAGTGTGGATATACGATTCTTGTTTAATTGTGTCCTAGACAACAATGCCATAATTAAGTTTCATCTGATCAAATCAGCTTGAGCTGTTTGTTTGTCATGTTATATGTTTGAGATTTTATTTATATTCAAAATATAAATTCTGTTATTCACATCTAATGTGTTTGTCTCAATATCATCTTTATATAATAAAACACATTAGTGTTCTAGAATATAAAGGTTCACCCGCAGCAGGTTAAACACTGATATAAAGATAATGTATCTAGTCGAACTAGTTACATTATAACAGTTTCCTAATTTAAGTACACACCCGAATGTAGTTCCTAAACTTAGGTACCTGCGGTTAAAATAGCGACTTTCATCTCGTTTTCAATTCGCAGATAAATCTCGATTGAAGTCAGTATCCTGTTCAAAACAGATTCTGAACATCAATATATATTTATGTCACACTAAGTATCTAAAATCCAATTTTAATACTAGTTGTGATCATAATGTTGACAAACATATTTGAAGTCAGAGTCTTGCTCGTTCTTCAATTCCTTCATGTCTGCTTTGTCCAAACGGCAGTCATGCTTCCGCGATCCCATTTGCCACATTTAAGCAGACATTTTAGGATATGTCCTTTATCTTCCCAGAAGATTATAATGATTTTTCCTTTGCCAGTTTCAACACTCCAGAAGCCTTTGGCCAAGCCTTGGCCTTCTAGAATATCGAAGTAAGGTGCGCCTTGCGCTACCTGCCTAATTGCAAAGTTTGACTTTGTCTCCTTGAGAATAGTCATTAACTCTCCAAGAGTTTACTATTGCAATTTTAGTACTTCTAAAATCTAAGAATAGATTTATGGAGATCCTTCAATTTCATTATCATACTATAAGGATCTAATCCTTTGTTCTGACAAAGAAATTAAGGAGTCTACAGCGACAAGCTTAATGGATTAAGCACTAAAAGTTATCATCACATAATCTTCCAAAGATTATGCTCTACTGTTTGCTTAACTCCGGGCTTAGGCATAATATGTTATTTTATCAAATAAAGTAACTTATTATTTTTCCAGGACCATCCTGAAACTTTATTCCCAATTTGAAAATTAAACCATTTAAATACATTTTCCCCAGGATTATGTTTTAAATGTTAATCTTTCAATTTAATCTTGATTTTAATAGTCCAACTATTTAATCAACGATTTAGGTACTATTTATTATAATGATTACAATAGTCCAACTATTTAATCAACTATAATTTAATAGATTAAAATCAATTATATTGATTACTATAATCCAATTATAAAATCAACTATAAATGAATAGTTTGAATATATAGTCAAACTATTTATTAAAACAACAATTTAAATATTAGTCCAACTAACATTTAATTTCTTCGACGAATTAATATTTGTTTGAGCGCGTATGGCGAGTAATTGAACGAGTATTGCAAATTCAATTCTTGCCTCCCACTATTTTTCGACGAGCCTCTAACCCTCTGTCGAGTACTCGAGAAACCACGTTTCCTAGTGGGCTAGGATCCCGTTAAATATCACACAATCTTGACTTTGGCTAACAAATTGTATGATAATTAACTAGGTAGATCTCTAAGATCGATTGGATCCAATCTAATTCCTAGATCCGGTAGGGGACATCCAAGTCTGAAACATATATCTTATATATGCCAATACATCCAATGTATTACCTAACCTTTTTCCTCTGAATCAACTAAGCCTTGTCCTTGGCACAACAAACTTAGTGATCCCAGTCAAGCGCGACCCGTTGACCATGGAAAGCTTCGTAATCAATGTCGATGGACAAGAAGTGGTCTTGACTTTGGCCAACAAACCACAACTTGGACAAGTCACTAACATGGAACAAAGCCTTCGTGATTCAAACACATCCTCGACGGACAAAGTGTAGGGAACGCTTTCCCTCACGCAGCGGAAGCGGTTAGGCTCACGGACCGAACTTGAAAAATTTTTCTGCTCTCCCTTCGCTTTGGTCGAACCACACCAGTGAGTTCACTGATGTTTTGCTAATGTCTTGGACAAGATTTCAGCCCCAGAATATCCCCGAAACAATCCCCGAACATCCCCTTGAACTGCAGTGAATTAGTGGACTGTTTTGGACTCGTTACACGCGCGAACTGCACCCAATTTGAACCAGTGATTTGCGTGAACTGCTGTATATTTCAGATCTGTTTTTCAATAAAAATCAATCCTAACACAACCCTAAAAATCCATAAAAGTGTTTACCGAAAACCCGAGTTAAAACCAACCAAAACCGAGCCCCAAGGGAAGCAAAGTGCGTGCGGTAGTGGGCTGGAATTTTGCCCATTACCGTGAGGTATATGTGAGGGTAAAGAGGTCTTTTCGACGTCACAAGGTCTTCCGAACTATGTCTCGTAACCAACGGAGGGTAGTGTGGGCTACACTCACAAATTAATCTCTAAACGGTTTAAAGATTAAAGATCACACACCGAAATAATTTCAGGTTCTTCAATGAAGTTTCTCAACTCTTGAGAGCTTGAATAAGAGATGGGGGCTAGGGTTTCTAAAGTCTTGGATCTGAAAAATTAAATCATAATTTTTCTTTTATACTTATGGCTAATTTGTTTCATAAAACAAATCAACCACTAGTCTCCCATTTTTTTGAAATTCGGCCAAGGGGTAGGAATCCAAGTTTGATTTTGCTTCCAAAATAAAAAAATCCTAATCCTTATCACCTAGGGAATTTCGGCCAAGCTAGTGAATTAATTTGGATTTGATTTTGTTTCTTAAACAAACAAATCATATTCCTTACCCATGTAGGAATTTCGGCCATGGTGGGTAATTAGGATTTGATTTTGTTTCTCAAACAAACAAATCCTATTCCTTATCCAATAAGGAATCCTACCTTGGTAATAATTTTTAGCCTTATTAAATTATATCATATATAATTTGATGTTCTATTTTAAATAATTATCATATAATTATTAATACCTTATATTAACTTTTAATATAAAGTCTCAAGTGTGATTAATTAATATTATTAATCGTATTAATAATATTTATTCTTTGTGAGTATATAATTGGACTGTCCAATTATATTAGCTCCGCTAAAGTATATCGAGCTAGCACGGGGACCAAGTGGACCTACGGTTTTGAGCTCCAATAATCTCGAAATATTAATTAAGCTCTTAATTAAATATTCCGAATTATTAACTTTGAATTATTCCATAAAAGTCCGAAGTTGCACTCTCATTGCCGTAGATGAAATAATAAGCCGAACCAAGTCGGTGTCCACCGATATAGTCATTGCATAAAAATTGATCCTTCACGAATATCTCGTAATTAGAGCCGGGTCATAATGTCTGTTATACCATTCTAATTATTTTTACCTTAAGTACCATTGATTCTCTAATGAACGATTTATTCATAACTGTTATGAATATTAATCTTTCTATTCGTAATAGAAAGACTTGAGCGCTCAAATCGTTCAAGTACCAAATCAACCCTTAAGAGAGATACTCATCTACTTCTCTTAAGAAAGAGTGAATTCCATGTCTATGTAAAACGTTCCCAGCTACATAACAGACTATGCCCCCAAAGTACGTAGTTATTGGTTGGGATTGCTACACCAACCTCACCTTTGTAAATCAAAGGACACAACCCGCCATGCAGGAGTTCATAGTACACTCAGGATTAAGATCAATCCATATATGACCATCAAGTAGATCGAAATGACTTTCTTTGGTTAACGGATATTATAAGAATGTCATTTCTATCTAGGCCCAGTCCTATATGATCACATCATATAAGGTGCCTCCATTCTCATGTCTCTACATGGACGATCCGGATTAAGATCATCATCCAAATATAGAATGGACCGCAGCTATAGATAAACCACAAATAAAGTACCCGGTTTGTTTGTTCTCTATGGACTATTTAAGATTACTAATTTCAGTCTTAAATCCTCTGGTGCATGACGTTCATACACCAAGTCTGAAGGTACATAAGTAATCTATGGTATTTATGAAGATATATAATATGTGATATTGAACAAACAATTCGATAAATGAATAATGCATCCTTTTATTTCTAAACACATGAAACCGTTTACATCACATGTAGTTCGAGGGCATACATCCCAACAATCTCCCACTTGCACTAGAGCAAATGAGACATGTCACGTAAACCTAGACCATCTAGGTGACCATCAAACACTTTAGCCTGCAAGGTCTTTGTAAACGGATCAGCAAGGTTCTCTGCGGATACAATCTTTGTGACCCTAACGTCCCCTCTCTGCACTATCTCCCAGATGAGATGATATTTCCTCTCTATATGTTTTCCCGTCTTATGGCTTCTTGGTTCTTTGGAGTTTGCCACCGCTCCACTATTATTGCAATAGAGGGTGAGTGGTTTATCCATATATGGAACAACTTCCAGATCTCCCAAGAATTTACGGAGCCAGACTGCTTCTTTAGCTGCTTCACAAGCCGCTACATATTCAGCCTCCATGGTGGAGTCGGTAATGCAAGATTTCTTTATGCTCTGCCAAATAATAGCCCCACCACCTAGGGTGAACACTGATCCAGATGTTGATTTCCTGGAATCGACGTCTGTATGAAAATCAGAGTCTGTATATCCTCTTAGGATCATATCCTCACCAGAATATACTAGCATATAATCTCTCGTTCTCTTAAGATATTTGAGAATGTATTTCACAGCCACCCAGTGATCCAATCTCGGGTTTGACTGAAACCTACTGACTACTCCCACTGAAAAACAGATGTCTGGTCTCGTGCATAACATGGCATACATGAGACTACCAACTGCTGAGGCATATGAGATATGTCTCATTTCCTCAATGCCCTGAGGTGTCTTAAGAGACTGTTCCTTCGACAAATGAATTCCATACCGAAAAGGCAGATTGCCTTTCTTGGAATTCTGCATCCCGAATCACATAAGGTTCTTGTCGATGTAGGATGCCTGAGACATAGCTAACAGTCGTTTGTTGCGATCTCGAAGTATCTGGATCCCAAGAACATAACTCGCATCTCTCAAATCTTTCATTTAGAATTGCTCAGCTAGCCAGGTTTTTTACATCTGATAATATCCTTACATCATTCCCAATGAGTAAGATGTCATCAACGTACAAGATAAGAAAAACCACATTCTCATCAATGACGCGCTTGTATACACAAGGCTCATCAACATTCTACTCAAAATTATAGGATTTGATCGTTGTATCAAACCTTATATTCCAAGATCGAGATGCCTGCTTGAGTCCATAAATGGACCTTTGCAGTTTGCAAACTTTTTGCTCTTGACCTTGGGCAATGAACCCTTCTGGTTGTATCATATAGATACTTTCATCAAGATTGTCATTCAAGAATGCAGTCTTGACGTCCATTTGAAAAATTTCACAGTCATAATATGCGGCTATGGATAGAAGAGTGCGGATGGATTTTAGCATAGCTACTGGCGAGAAAGTTTCCTCATAGTCAACTCCCTCTTTCTGGGTATAACCTTTGGCCACTAGTCTAGCTTTGAAGGTCTTTACCTTCCCATCTGATCCCCTCTTCCTCTTATAGATCCACTTGCAACCTATGGGTTTCACCCTATCAGGTTGGTCTACAAGTTCTCAGACTGAGTTGGAGTACATGGACTCCATCTCTAGGTTCATGGCTTTGAGCCATTCTTCTTTGTCAGAATCATCCATTACACTACTGTAGGTCAATGGATCATCTATGCCATCGCTGGAGACGACAACTTGTGCCTCTCTAACCCCTAGGTAGCGATCAGGTTGTCGTACAACCCTCCCACTGCGTCTAGGTGGTAGATCATTCTGACTGGGAAGTATCTGACTATCAGATGTCGAAGGTGCTATGTATTTGTCAACTTTTATTGACGATGGTGCGCTGGTCGAACCAGTAAGTAACTCCTCGAGTAACATTTTACTACGAGGTTTGAACTCCCTCATATAGTCCTCCTCTAGAAACGTAGCATTTGTCGATACAAATAATTTGTTATCATCAGGAGTATAGAAGAATCCACCCCTAGTTTCTTTCGGGTAGCCTACAAATAGGAACACCTGAGAACGTGGTTCCAGTTTCGTAGTCTTATTCTTTAGCACATGTGCTGGACACCCCCATATGCGGAAATATCGTAAACTAGTTTTACGATCATTCCACAACTCTAAGGGAGTCTTAGGAACAGACTTTGATGGAACTACATTGAGGATATACATTGCGGTTTGCAGTGCATATCCCCAGAATGAACTAGGTAGTGAGCTATAACTAAACATAGATCTCATCATGTCTAGTAGGGTTCGATTTCTCCTTTCTGCAACACCATTTTGTTGTGGTGTTCCAGGTGCTGTGAGCTGGGATACTATCCCATGCTCAACTAAGAATTCCTCGAAGTCTCTGTCGAGGTATTCCCCTCCACGATCCGATCGTAGAGTTTTGATTGTCTTACCTAATTGGTTCTCAACCTCAGCACGATACTCTTTGAACTTTTCAAAGGTATCTGATTTGTGATGCATTAGGTAGACATACCCATATCTTCAATAATCGTCAATGAATGTGACGAAGTATTCATAACCACCTCTAGCTTTTACATTCATTGGTCCGCAGACGTCCGAGTGTATTAGCTCTAGTGGTTGACTGGCTCTTATACCTTTTCCAGAAAAAGGTCTCTTGGTCATTTTTCCTTCTAAACAGGACTCACAAACTGGTAAAGTCCCGAGCTTTAACTGGTTTAAGGCTCCGTCTTTTATCAATCTATTTATCCGGTCAAGGTTGATGTGACCAAGTCTAAGATGCCATAGATATGTGTCATCGTGAGAAATCTTTTGCCGTTTCATTTTTGGTTTTTCAACCTTAAACATTTCAGTGTTGAGCAGTGACTTATGCGTTAACGGTCTTAACACATACAAGTTATTTTCTGACTTTCCTGTGCATATAGTTAATCCATTTCTACCAATAATAACCAAATTGCTATTAAAAGAAATTGAATAACCATCATCCATAAGTCTAGAAACAGAAATCAGATTCCTGCGGAAACCAGGAATGAATAACACATTGTTCAAACTTAAATAACTATTATTAATAAAATTTAAACTGGAAACTCCCACTGCTCTTGCTGAAACGACATCCCATGTCCCGACCCTCATGGTGTAATCACCTTCAGCAAGGTCCCTCCATGAATCAAGTAGCTGTAAAGAAGTCCCGGAATCAATAATCCAAGCGGATTTATCATCCTCCACTAATAGAGATTCAATAACGAGTAAATCATATTTACCTATTTCCTTTTTCTCTTTCAGCTCAGCAAGGTATTTAGGACAGTTCCTTTTCCAATGCCCATTCTTGTCGCAATGGAAACATTTTCCTTTGGGCTTGGTATCCTTTGAGCCTTTCTTGTTCTTCTTTTTCATGGGCTTACCCTTAGCCTTTCCAGTGCCTTTCTTCTTCTTCTTCTTTGCAGATTTGGAATATTCGGTAACATTTGCCTTTTCACTGGACTTACGAGGATCCACCAGCATGGATACGTAATGGGTGAGCTCATTAAGCAGTTGGTTCAAAGTAAAAGACAACTTGTTCATAACATAGTTGCTTTTAAACTGCAGAAACTCTTTAGAAGAGTTTCCATAATCATGGTCACCTGGCTACGCTCGTCAATACGAGCTCCATGGGTTTCAGCAGTATTGAGATAAGTCATCATCCTTAAGACATGCTCTCGGACTGATGTCACATCCTTCATCCTAGCAGTCATTCCTGAGACCATGGCCTCATGGTATTGACGCTCTGAAGGCTGCCCAAACATGCCCTGCAATGACTCCATCATCTGAGATGCTAGAGCCATAGGTTCATGCTTTGCAGCAAGAACCTCAGACATCTCTGCTAGCGAGTAGCAGCGGGCTTTCTCATTTGCTGCGACCCATTTCTGGTAGGTATCGCGCACAGCTTGGCCAGCATTTCTGGCCGGCTCGGGAGGACGTTCCTCCGTCAGGACAAACTTAAGGTCTTCACAGACCAGGATAGCGTTCATGTTACTTTTCCACTTAAAATAGTTTTCTCCGGTCAATATATCATTTGAGAGTATGAAAATAATTGGAGAAACCATGGCTGAAATAAAATAAACATGCATTTTAACATTTATTCATCGCATATTAAAATCATCAAAGAATTTTGGCATAAAATTAAACATGATGCATGAACCATGAATAATGAATAAGAAACCTAAAATAATTACTATGCCACGGAGATCTATCATCCCACAAGTAAGTGCCGCCATAGGGTAGGTCAAGTACTCGTATGATAGATTGAGACAATCTCAGATGTTTCAATATATATGGGAATAACTCTTATTCCTATATTAAACAACTACCGTTTAATTTGATCAAGGAATTTCATTAACAGTTAATTATTCCTTTGTGAGTGTAACCCGCCGTTTCAGGATTCTTTGACTTAACAAGTGAAGTGTCATCGTAGGGTAGTTCAGTTGACAAGATACATCTAGAATCCATATCCTCTCGGAATCCAAACTTGATATCGACCCAAAATGGACACCATCCGTAGGGGGACGAAAACAAAGCCGTCTCGAGGTGCCTTTTGAATCTCACATTTTGGACTAACAACGGAGATCGTGGGATTAACTGTCGTATATCCCTCTCCCACTCACTATTTTGAACTTAAGGTTTCTATCTAAAATATCTAATGTTTTATCCTAACTAGTGTGGATAAACTTATGTCGGCTAAAGCGTAATTTATTTACACTAGTTGGTCATAAGTGAGCTAATCAATTTTAACTATTAAAATCGTGTCACTAATATCTCATTAGTCTCTACTAATAGTTTTACTCTATTAAACTAATTTAATTAGAGTGGTATAAGTGAGCTACAATCTTTTAACCTTTAAAATACTAGGCACTTAAAAGTCTAAAATCATGGAATTCTAAAAGGTCAAAATTTTAATTGAACATTTTAATAAATCTTAGTGCGTCATAAAATCCAATGGTACGTGGAATTGTATCCCGAGTGCAGACCATATATCCGTCCATACGGAATCGGCTATGGAATTTATATCCGGGTTTCCATCCTATATACCAATGGAATTTATTATGCACCAATTAAGTCCAATATATTAGAATTCAAGTTTTAGACATTAAATCCCATTAATCTAATTAATGATTTTAATGCATATCATTTTCTAACTTAAACATTTTAAATTACATAAAATCATAATTTTATGTCTATAATGATAATGCATCTATGACATGTTATGGCAAGTAAAATGCACTAGTGGGCACCCTAGGCTATATGATATGTTATTCAAACAATTCGAAATAAACATACATATAACATAAAATTTATTTTGCATTGACCAGGCTCTTATTTTTCCTATACTAATCTAATTAGTACAAAATATATACCAAGGCATTCCTTGGCCTTCAAATCCCGCTCTAAAGTGGTATTGGCTCCATTCGCGACTTCGATGCTCCATATTACAAAGAATTGAAATTTTTACATTGAAAACTAAAATTACAATGAATATAAACAATGGCCTTATGGCCTTACAACCCAAAATCAAAACCAACTACAAAAATAAGAGCCATAAAAATTTACGACCAATGCAAAATCCATTCATCACATGAAATATCAAAACCATTCATCACATGAACTCAATAATGTGCCCACTCATCTAAACATGCATATCATATTTATAAATCATATAAACATATTAAAACAGAAACTTTAAATGAAAAAGTGATGAGTTAAGAGAACTTTTCAACCTCGCTCTGATACCAATTGTAGGGAACGATTTCCCTCACGCAGCGGAAGCGGTTAGGCTCACGGACCAAACTTGAAAATTTTTTCTGCTCTCCCTTCGCTTTGGCCGAACCATACCAGTGAGTTCACTGATGTTTTGCTTCTGTTTTGGACAAGATTTCAGCCCCGGAATATCCCCGAAACAATCCCCGAATAACCCCTTGAACTGCATTGAATTAGTGGACTGTTTTAGACTCGTTACACGCGCGAACTGCACCCAATTTGAACCAGTGATTTGCATGAACTGCTGTATATTTCAGATCTGATTTTTCAATAAAAATCAATCCTAACACAGCCCTAAAATTCCCTAAAAGTGTTTCCAAAAAAACCAAGTTAAAACCAAACAAAACCGAGCCCCAAGGGAAGCAAAGTGCGTGCGGCAGTGGGCTGGAATTTTGCCCACTGCCGTGAGGTATATGTGAGGGTAAAGAGGTCTTTTCGACGTCACAAGGTCTTCCGAACTATGTCTCGTAACCAACGGAGGGTAGTGTGGGCTACATTCATAAATTAATCTCTAAACGGTTTAAAGATTAAAGATCACACACCGAAATAATTTCAGGTTCTTCAATGAAGTTTCTCAACTCTTGAGAGCTTGAATAAGAGATGGAGGCTAGGTTTTCTAAAGTCTTGGATCTGAAAAATTAAATCATAATTTTTCTTTTATACTTATGGCTAATTTGTTTCATAAAACAAATCAACCACTAGTCTCCCATCTTTGTGAAATTCGGTCAATGGGTAGGAATCCAAGTTTGATTTTGCTTCCAAAATAAACAAATCCTAATCCTTATCACCTAGGGAATTTCGGCCAAGCTAGGGAATTAATTTTGGATTTGATTTTGTTTCTTAAACAAACAAATCCTATTCCTTACCCATGTAGGAATTTCGGCCATGGTGGGTAATTATGATTTGATTTTGTTTCTTAAACAAAAAATCCTATTCCTTATCCAATAAGGAATCCTACCTTGGTAATAATTTTTAGCCTTATTAAATTATATCATATATAATTTGATGTTCTATTTTAAATAATTATCATATAATTATTAATACCTTATATTAACTTTTAATATAAAGTCTCAAGTGTGATTAATTAATATTATTAATCGTATTAATAATATTTATTCTTTGTGAGTATATAATTGAACTGTCCAATTATATTAGCTCCGCTAAAGTATATCGAGCTAGCACGAGGACCAAGTGGACCTACGGTTCCGAGCTCCAATAATCTCGAAATATTAATTAAGCTCTTAATTAAATATTCTGAATTATTAACTTCGAATTATTCTACTAAAAGTCCGAAGTTGCACTCTCATTGCCGTAGATGAAATAATAAGCCGAACCAAGTCGGTGTCCACCGATATAGTCATTGCATAAAAATTGATCCTTCACGAATATCTCGTAATTAGAGCCGAGTCATAATGTCTGTTATACCCTTCTAATTATTTTTACCTTAAGTACCATTGATACTCTAATGAACGATTTATTCATAACTGTTATGAATATTAATCTTTCTATTCGTAATAGAAAGACTTGAGCGCTCAAATCGTTCAAGTACCAAATCAACCCTTAAGAGAGATACTCATATACTTCTCGTAAGAAGGAGTGAATTCCATGTCTATGTAAAACGTTCCCAGCTACATAACAGACTATGCCCCCAAAGTACGTAGTTATTGGTTGGGATTGCTACACCAACCCCGCATTTGTAAATCAAAGGACACAACCCGCCATGCAGGAGTTCATAGTACACTCAGGATTAAGATCAATCCATATATGACCATCAAGTAGATCGAAATGACTTTCTTTGTTTAACGGATATTATAAGAATGTCATTTCTATCTAGGCCCAGTCCTATATGATCACATCATATAAGGTGCCTCCATTCTCATGTCTCTACATGGACGATCCGGATTAAGATCGTCATCCAAATATAGAATGGATCGCAGCTATAGATAAACCACAAACAAAGTACCCGGTTTGTTTGCTCTCTATGGACTATTTAAGATTACTAACTTCAGTCTTAAATCCTCTGGTGCATGACGTTCATACACCAAGTCTGATGGTACATAAGTAATCTACGATATTTATGAAGATATATAATATGCGATATTGAACAAATAATTCGATAAATGAATAATGCATCATTTTATTTCTAAACACATGAAACTGTTTACATCACATGTAGCTCTAGGGCATACATCCCAACACAAAGGCCTTGACTTTGGCCAACAAGCCAATGCCAGTCTCGGATCTTGAGTGAGAATCACTCAATGGAAGGAAAAATGCTTAATATTATTCTAGGGTTTTTCGAGTGCAAATTGGCAACCAGTTTATTATCTTTGTTAAGGTCTCATAATCATACACCCTTAAACATGCATTCTAAACACATAATAAAGCGCGTATAAATAAAATAATAACGATATGCGGATGGATACTTTACACAATGATCCTAGATCAAATCTCTCCATTTCTCTCTCCCGCTAGCACATGTATTTGCTTCTACTCGTTACACTACACTTATAAAGAAACCTCATTTACATTGAGGGGAATAGGTGAGAAGAGAATACAAAGAATAGAGAGGTAATAAGGCTGGACACGCAGGTCCAATTAATAAATCAAATTTATTACAATAATTTCTAAAATTGTCCCACCCATCTAATATACATCTGATATACATTATTCATGAATCGCAACCATGTATTCACACAAGCATGTTATCAATCAATCTAATCAAATTAATTAATTTGATAATTAGTGATCATCAAATGTTCAAACAATGATTTGATTTTGCTCGAGTCAAACTCGTTTTGCGAATAAGTACTCAAAGTACGAATTCTCGAATTAAATTAAACTACATCATTAAATCCAATTTAATATGCATTCAATTCTAATTCGCTATTTAATTCCAAATTAAATATCACACTTTATTAATGAACTTTTATGACTTAAATTCCAAATTTAATCGTTACGGGTCTCAAAGCCCGATTAACGTCCAACGTCAATTTAATTAAAGTCCAATGGGCTTTTAATTAATTTCTTAAGGCGTGGACTTTTGGTCAACTCGGGTCAAACCGAATTTTAAAAATCCAATCCGGGAATAACCCCATAAGCCTAGAAATCAATCTTGGCCCATAAGGCCCAATTAAACTTTAAAGGTTCAATAAGTGGCATTTGGGCTTTATGGATGCGGTTTTGAGCCCAATTGGATCCAACCAATTTTGCCTAAACCCAACTTTGTACAACAAAGCCCAATAAGCCCAATTACAACACTTTAAGCCCAAATCCAATTTTAAGGCCCAAATAATTAAATTCCAAAAATCCAATTTTCCCAATTTAATTACCAAAGTGTATAACATGATTAATTATCCAAATTAACATTTCTAAAACATCAATATACACAATTAATCATGCTCATTTTCATCATCACATGTCCAAAACATTTTGATTAAAATCAAACCCAATATACATGCTCAAAGTCTCGGCCAAGGGAGGAGATTTTTGTCCGATTCGAATTCAATCCAATTAATTCCACAATCGACATTAATTCACATTCCCGAATGATTCTAACTCATCCAATGAATCAAAAATAAAAAAATCACCAAGACAAAATAGGGCTAAGGCACTCGGCCAACACCAAATATTTGGGGAAAAATGGTCCAAACATAAATTCATGAAATTGATCCAATCAATATTCAATTCAAACACATTTAAGCATATTCATTCATCCAATTTCACAAATTCATGCTCAAAATTAATTTACCCAAATTTTAACCCTAAACGTTTTCATGCTCAAACCTTGCTCTAGATGCCATTGTTGGTTTCTATTAAGGTCCCAAGATCAACAATAAGCATGAAATATGTGTGAATATCAATGACAAAGTTACAGAATACTTACATCGAGCGGTTGAACGACGCGGTAGGCAACAAAAATTCCTTTTGCTCGGCAGTGAGGGTGTGCAGTTCACTAGTTTTCTATTTTTGAGCTCCTCGAACAAGCTCAAAGCTTCGTCAAACGATTCCCAGCTCATGGGTGGACTTCCCTATCACCTTCGCATGTCTTCGTAGTGTGCTAACACTCTTGATTTTGCCATAAAATCATGACCTTAAGCTTCCCATCCTCTCGGTTTTCACAGCAAACAGAACCAGAAAAATGGCCCCAAGGGCGTGTGAGAAGAAGAAGAATTAGAGGAGAGAGAGATGGTTTTTGTTACAAAAATTGGTAAATGATTTTCCCAAAATCATATACACATTTTTGCCTCCAAAAAAATCAAGCAATTAAAGCAATAAATGCTTGCCAACCACACACATCACTTGTCATCAATCAATGAATAGTGACTGGCGTCAATCACTCAAAGTGAAAGACATCCATCACTTGATTGACGAATGATGTGACGCTAGATGCGACCAGCGATTTGAGGCTTGATTTGACTTACGTGCCGCACTCGAATTCGAAATGCGAATGCGCTCGCAAATAATCCCGGGCTTGGGTTCGCTAATTCCAAATTAACGAATTTTCCATTGCGACGTAATTAAATCTAATTTAATTAAATAATCATGCCTAGCATAATTACTATTCACATCACTAACGAATTAATTCTAAATTAATTCCTTCGCTCGAATTAAAATCTAATTTTAATTCCGCATCAAAATCTAATTTCGTTTAATATATCAAATATATTAATTTATCAATTAATTCCAAATTAATCGTTATCTCTCTTTAAATGATATTTTATCCCGGATAAAACATCTCCGCAATTAATCCCAGATTAATTTTCTCTCTCTTCTAATTAATCCTAGATTAATTAAAATGTACGAGTCATACGTCATCGGTGAATCTTTGGGAAGTGACCCATGAGATCCCCGAATATGTTGGCAGTAAATTCGGTCGTCGGACTATCTGAACACGTAAGTACCAAGTACTACGTTTACACCGATTTACAAGACAAGGTTGACCTCTAGCAAAGCGCCATGCCTACCCAATTATCCGGAAAAATCCTTACAGGAATAAAGGATCTATATCAGGCCTAGTATACGTAGTATTGTGTGTTTCTGTCCAATATCAGATGATCACTTGCTAGGCCTGGGGCTGGAATTGTGTCTGCCCCGTACGAATCACATATCGGATGTCTGGTGACTAGTCTCTATAATCGGATATACATGACCTAGTCATAATATCCCGATAGCTGCAGTATTTAAGAGAACCAGTCTCGTATCCTACGTGATCATCATCTCCATATGATTGGAGTGACACTTTCGTCTTGACATCACACCCAACACACTACGATTCTCAATATACCCAACATTGGAGTACACAGAACCTGTTAAAGCCCTGGACGACCGCAACCAAAGTATATTGATTGTCGCAAGTATTAGCGGTGCAAGTCTCAAGTTAAGACCAAATACACATACCCTGATTTCAGACTTCCATAGACACATAGTCATACTACCAATGGAATTCCAAGGGGGTCTATCCAGAGCGAAGCTGTTTCCTGTACCATCGGTGAAACACAACCTCCTATTACACTTGCATGAGTATCCTATACCCAAATATATGAGAACTATGTCATTGTGCCCTCAAAATGCGCACAAGTGTAATACTAGTCTTTTACGTATTTATCGATGTCCAATCTTGATAATACTCTGACTAGGGATATTTAATTATTTATCCTTCGTGGACTGATATTGTCTCATATCATTCTCCGTCCAGGAACAAATCATAGGGACCTCCTATCATTTATATATCTATGTGATCTAATCAGAGATGATAAGAGTGCAATCTCATTTGTCACATAGTTAATTTGAACAACAATACAATGATCTGTACAAATAGTGACGCTATGGGTCATAATTGTCCAACAATTACAACGTCTATAAGTCATGAGTGTAAAAGCAAGAGGTGTTTATGAAAACTTTGTCACATTTATTGACGATTGTTCTAAATATATGCATGTTCCTAATGAAGCATAAATCAAATACCTTACAGGCATATCCGTCACGAAATCTAATTTTGTGTCCATAATTTATCCATCCGTAAATTATGACGATCACTGATAAACTCGCTGAATCTTACAGGTCGAGGTCATGGCAAATGTATAATTCCTCCGTCACAAGTATCCGGATAAATCCCAGAGATATAGATGTAAACGTCAAATCTCTATAGGGATTATCCAGTCGACTATTCTATTAGCAATCTCATAAATAACATTTAGAACTAACTTCTAAATTGTACCACGGGCCCATGATTTTTATCTGATTGCTAATCATATGGACTACCTATGCTCTGATACACAGAACTGACGGATCCTATCTAAAAACACACAGGACACCCTGAGGATCTATCAACACCCAAAGAACAGGCGGATGTCTGATCTAAATAGATCGGTGACATGACTTCCATCTAAGTGTAGAAGATGTCTCATGTGCCTACAGTGGCATCTCAAGTCTAAGAATCACAAGTGCTACTCACCCCATAAGATTCTTATTGATGTTGGTGTACCATCCATTAAGAATCTTCGGTGAGTCGTTCAGTGTTTATCCGCTATAAACACCTACACGTCTATATTAGTCTCCAAGACTAATGGTTTATTGAGAAATCATTGGAATCATTTATTCCTGTATACGACATGTACCGGTCTCAATAGGTTTACTATACTGACCAAGTAGTGTAAACCTTGACCAGGAACTGTCTGAGAATGATAACGTCATGACACATCTCAATGTCAGTTGCGACGCTTTTACAACAATACCATGACTAGTCATTATAAGGTCATTATGTCTTTACCATATTAAGAGATTCATTATATTATAGAAACTACATATATTATTCATAATAATAATGTTTTACAGTAGTATTCATAAAGAAATACAACCGGGAATTGGCGCTCTGAGTACCAACCCAACCCTAACAAAAACTCCCACTTGCTCTAGTTCCAATAACGATTGTATCTAATACCCATCGACTCCACGTGTTTATCAAACAACTTCGGAGGTATGGCTTTCGTCAGCGGGTCTGCTATATTATCTTCACTCAGTACCTTGCACACGATAATATCTCCTCGCGACACAATCTCTCAAATGATGTGGTACTTTCGTTCTACATGTTTTGACTTTTGATGCGCCCTCGGTTCCTTTGCTTGCGCAATGGCTCCAATATTATCATAGTATAATGGAATCGCATTCTCGATACTTGGGACAACTCCCAATTCTGTGATAAAGTTCTTTATCCACACAGCCTCTTTTGCAGCTTTAGAAGCTGCAATATATTCCGCCTCAGTGGTGGAATCTAATATCAATCCCTGTCTGGAACTCTTCCAATAAAATGCACCTCCATTAAGGGTAAATACGAATTCAGATGTAGACTTTCTATCATCGGGATCCGATTAGAAATCGGAATCCGTATACCCGTTCACTTGCAGTTCATTTCCTCTATAAATTATTAATTTATCCTTAGTACCTTTAAGATAATTGAGGATATGTTTAATGGCTATCCAATGGTCATTACCTGGATTGGACTGATATCTACTAGTTACGCTAATAGCAAAATTGATATCAGGCCTAGTACATAACATGTCATACATTATGCTACCCAAACACGAAGTATAAGGTTGGTTAGACATTCTAACCTTCTCATCTTCTGTTTGTGGACTCATCTTCTTTGAAAGATGAATCACATGTCTGAACGGTATGTTTGTTGTCTTACAGTTACCAAAATTATACCGTTCCAAGATCTTATCTATGTGCGTTGATTGGGATAACCCAATCAGCCTCATTTGTCTATCTCTATAGAGTTTTATCCTTAAAACATAGAAAGCTTCTCCCAGGTCATTCATGGAGAAATTCTTACAGAGGTATGCTTTGACGCTTTGTAACATTCCTAAATCATTCCCAATGATTAGGATGTCATCAACATATAGGACTAAAAATACGACCAGCTCCCACTGGCCTTCTGATATACACACGATTCTTCTGAATTCTTGAGAAAACCATACGATCTAATAATCTCGTCGAATCGAAGATTCCAGCTTCGTGAAGCTTGTTTAAGTCCATAAATGGACTTCTTAAGCTTACATACCATCCCTGAGTTTTCGCTGGAAGCAAAACCTTCCAGCTGTTCCATATAGATTTCTTCATCAAGAAATCCATTTAGGAAAGCCGTTTTGACATCATTTTGCCAAATCTCGTAGTCATGATATGCAGCTATAGAAAGCAAAATCTGAATAGACTTAAGCATTGCTATTGGTGAAAAAGTTTCATCGTAGTCGAAGCCAGGTCGCTGCGTGTAACCTTTTGCTACCAGTCGGGCATTGTAAGTTTCAACCTTACCGTCAAGCCCGCGCTTCCTCTTGTAAACCCATGTACAACCGATAGGAACAATTCCTTCGGGAAGCGGAACCAAGTCCCAAACTTGATTCTCATGCATTAAGTCTAGCTCGGATTTCATGGCACTTTGCCATTTCACGGAGTCGATGTCTAACATCGATTCTCTATAGGTGAAAAGATCAGTCTCTTCTACTAAGAGAATATCTAGACTATTTTCTTGTATCAAATACAAGCGTTCAGGAGGTCTAGATACCTTTTCTGACCTACGGAGTGTGTGTGTTGAAGGTCCTTCATCTACTTGAACTTCAAGTTCCTCCGTTGGTTCATTGTTTTCAGGTTGTACTTCATCAAGTTCAACCTGTCTATGATTACCACCTTTTGACAAAAATTCTACTTCTAGAAATTTTACGAAGCGAGCTACGAATACATTTTGATGCTCAGTAACATAAAACAGACATCCCCTCGTATTCGAAGGATATCTGACGAACCTAAACTTTTTCCCTCGAGGCGAAAGCTTATCTTGTTGGGTCACCCTGACATAGGCAAGACAACCCCAAACCTTAATGTAATTAAGATTTGGTCTTCTACCGAACCATATCTCATACGGTGTCATAGAAACAGCTTTTGAAGGAATCTTATTCAAAAGATGTGCAACTGTCAAAAGAGAGTAGCCCCATAAGAAATAGGGCAAATATGTGAAACTCAACATTGATCGGACCATATCCAATAAAGTCTATTGAGCGAGAATCCTATTCTCCTTCATATAATCCAAGAACTCACCACTCATATATTCGCCGCCTCGATCGAATCAAAGGCATTTAATATATTGACCAGTTTATTTTTCTACTTCATTTCGGAACTCTTTGAAATTTTCAAAGGTTTCTGATTTATGTCGCATCAAATACACATAATCGTACCGTGACAGATCATCGATAAAGGTAATGAAGTACGAATAACCACTGTGAGCAGTCTGACTTAATGGACCACATACATCAAAATGTACGAGTTCTAATAAGTTAGTGGCGCGGTGTCCAACACCAGAAAATGGGGCTTTGGTCATCTTACCCCGAATACATGATTCACAAGTTGGATAGGATTCTAATGGTGAGATCTGAAATCAAACCATTCCTAACCAATTGGGTAAGGCGTTTAACGCCTAGATGACCTAGTCGCATATGCCAAAGTTCAGTATTATTAATTACAGGTAAACTACGTTTATTAACTCCAGTATTTAAAATATCTTTTGAAGTTTGCAATGTATAATGACCATGCTGGTTTGGACAACAAAGAATCTGAATTTTACTTTTATCATATAAATACAAAGAACAGTTCTTAATATTAATATAAAAGCCTTTTGTATCTAATACAAAAAGTGATATAATATTAGCTACACATCCTGGTACAAAATGACAATCATTTAACAAAAGTGTCCCATTCGACAATGAGATCTCGCATACTCCAACTGCAACTGCATCCAGAGAGTCTCCACTCCCAAATCGCAAATGCATCTCTCCAGGCTCCAGTCTTCTACTTTCCTTTAGCACCTGCAACGAATTGCAAATGTGAATGGGACAAGAAGAATCTAAAATCCAGCTGGATGTAACGGCTTCACAAGCCAAAGATATATCAATAACTGGAAAAATAAATGTACCTGATGTAGATGCTTTATCCCTCCTCAGCTCGGCAATGTATCAGGACAGGTACTTTTCCAGTGTCTGACTTTGCTGCAGTTATGGCATTTGTCTTCAGAAGCCCTCTTGGGCTTTGCTATCTTCGCCTGTGGTTGAGGACCAAAATCCTTCTTCTTCTTTCATTTCTTATTCTTTCCATTTAGCCAGACCTGGGAAGAAGCAGAAAGAGAAGTAGCTCTCGGAGGGCGAGTCGGTACTCCTTTCTTGAGGTCCTCCTCCTCCGTGAGCAACATCCTATGTAACTCATGGTAGGTACAGATAGTCCCGTTCATAATGAAGTACATCACGAACTGGCGATAAGAAGCTGGGAGAGTACCGAGAATGTCATTCAGAATGAGATTATGTTACCTCAATTGATCGATCAAATCGATCATTTGAAGAACATGCGTGCTGACAGATTGCCCCTCATCTAATAGCGCATGGAACAGTTCCATTGCGACTTTATGAACAATTACTTATTCTTAGTTCTCAAACGATTGTCTTAATCGTGTCATCATACTATACGCATCTAACATGCCATAGTATTGTTTCTTGAGTCCCGGAGACA
Organism: Zanthoxylum bungeanum; assembly: GCA_019454045.1. Taxonomy (NCBI): domain Eukaryota; kingdom Viridiplantae; phylum Streptophyta; class Magnoliopsida; order Sapindales; family Rutaceae; genus Zanthoxylum; species Zanthoxylum bungeanum. Next base: position 98,134 of record SKCR01033649.1, on the reverse strand, counting down.
GTGAACTAAGGATGTATGATTTAACTTTTAAATCACCATCCTTCCGAGCTTCAAAAACTTAACGTTCCTCCGGTGTAGCATCCTCACTCATAGCAAGGGGCAACAGACCCTTAAGAACATATCCCAATTTCTCGGAATCGAGGAAAATCCACAAAATCCATGTATTTTGTGTTTAACCTTTAAATGACTTTATAAATAATCAATATTATTTATAAATGTTGCCCTCGTGATCTACGAGTATATTTCATTAGTGAGACTCTCTAGATTCAGGCATATCCGTCACGAAATCTAATTTTGTGTCCATAATTTATCCATCCGTAAATTATGACGATCACTGATAAACTCACTGAATCTTACTGGTCGAGGTCATGGCAAATGTATAATTCCTCCGTCACAAGTATCCGGATAAATCCCTGAGAAATAGATGTAAACGTCAAATCTCTATAGGGATTATCCAGTCGACTATTCTATTAGCAATCTCATAAAGAACATTTAGAACTAACTTCTAAATTGTACCACGGGCCCATGGTTTTTATCTGATTTCTAATCATATTGACTACCTATGCTCTGATACACAGAACTGACGGATCCTATCTCGATACACACAGGACACCTTGAGGATCTATCAACACCCAAAGAACAGGCGGATGTCTGATCTAAATAGATCGGTGACATGACTGCCATCTAAGTGTAGAAGATGTCTCATGTGCCTACTGTGGCATCTCAAGTCTAAGAATCACAAGTGCTACTCACCCCATAAGATTCTTATTGACGTTGGTGTATCATCCATTAAGAATCTTCGATGAGTCGTTCAGTGTTTATCCGCTATAAACACCTATATGTCTATACTAGTCTCCAAGACTAATGGTTTATTGAGAAATCATTGGAATCATTTATTCCTGTATACGACATGTACCGGTCTCAACAGGTTTACTATACTGACCAAGTAGTGTAAACCTTGACCAGGAACTGTCTGAGAATGACAACGTCATGACACATCTCAATATCAGTTGCGACGTTTTTGCAACAGTACCATGACTAGTCATTATAAGGTCATTACGTCTTTACCATATTAAGAGATTCATTATATTATAGAAACTACATATATTATTCATAATAATAATATTTTACAGTAGTATTCATAAAGAAATACAACTGAGAATTGGCGCTCTAAACACCAACCCTAACAGTGATTATGCCCAAATATGACTCGCGGTTATCGCAGTATAGCTGGGGTGTCGATTCCTCAGAGAGATGGTTACAACGAAACTAATTCACTCATTCAAGAACGTTTAACAATACTAAATTAAAGAAAAGATTAAATTACACTGCAAACTAAAGATTACGAAAATTTAAAAGATTTTATCAATAGAGAGAAATAGCAAAACGTCATGATCCCCTCTTGTACCCATTACTTATATTCTGTTATTGATTTTTTTATTACGCAATTAAGGGTTTCACGTCCCAAATCCGCAATTGGAGGATATTCAATTCTACACAGATTAAAGTTCTAAAGTAATTGTTATTTTATATTCTCTACGTTCACAACTCATAAGGTTATCATTACAACCTATTTAACGACGATAATATAACCTCGGGTAATATTGCAATAGAAGATTAACTCGCAAAACAACCTTAACCAGTCACAACTATTTTCACCAACCACACATAGAAAAAACGTGACTGAATCTATATGTAAATTAATAAAATATAGTTTCTGGATTAAAATAATCAAAAGAATAAAGAGAAGAACACGATAACAATTGTATTAAATAAATAAAATCATCCAAGAATCAAATAACAAAAATAAAAGAATTTGGTACAAGAGTTCGCCCTTAGCTTTGCTTTAGGAGATTAGTTCTGCATGCCGAGGGAAGGAATAACAAAGATGGGTCCGAGAAACATTGTGTAATTCGCTCCTTGGTTGCTTCTGGTTCACGCACTCGGCACTGGTCTCTTATTCCCTGGACTGCGCAGCACTCTCACGGCCTATTTCCTTTGTTTGTTTGTTTTTTCTTTCGGTTATATGCGCAGCCTTCTCTCCCCTCCTTCTTATGTGCGCAGACTCTCCTTTTTATATTATATGACAGCAGCCCTCAACCCCTAATTATTTTCAAGCGCAGCTTCTCTGCCCTAGCTTAATCACGCATCTTTTTTTTTATTATTATTAATTCACGTGGCAGCCTCCTTTTCTTATAACACACATTTCATGCCCTTTATTATAATGCATGGAAACCTAATGTATTATGGATCCTGGGCCCACGTAAAATTCTTTCAAATTGGTCTTTCTTTTATCTTTGACTTGGTCAACATTTGTGGTTGTCCTTCTTCTTTTAATTTCTTCAAGTCAACAATTTTGGCTGCTTTTTGTTTCTCTCTCCAATGTCTACGTGAATTACATTTTTAGACTTAAAGCCCACGTGACTAATTCTTCTTTGCTCTTTCATGCTGCATGGCCTCACGCTGCATGGCTATTCTGTCCTTTCTACACTCACGTTTGTATGAGTATTTATAATAGGCAATTATGAACCCTAATTTCATCATGTAAAATAAATAAGAGATTGGTAAAATAATTTAAATGCTTTAAATATTTCCTAAATTAATATTAAGGTCAAAATTATATATTATATAAAACTTAAAACTGAACACTTTCTAAATTTATATAATGATGAAATTTATATAATAAAATATAAAATATAGAATTGAATACTTGACAATAAACTCGAATAAGTGATGTTTTAAAATGCATTTTCATGCACTTATCACAACCCCCAACCAGCTTATTACTAGTCCCTAGCAATTCAAGCGTAAAAATAAAATAAAATAAGAACTAAACTAAATAAATAAATAAAACTATCTAAGCCACTTTCGTAGGGATCACGATTGCATTTAGCGTATGCAACAAGCCTTTAAACCCCTAGGTGTCCCTAGTTGACGAGTTATAGTCTCGTGAGGGCTTACAGTGACGACACCTACAAACGTCATTTTAAACACACAATCATGCAAAAATAAAAATTCAATAGTCCCAATAATTACATATAATTTTGTCCTCAAAGAATGCCTAGTAAAGAAATTAGAGAACCTTCAAAGTACTTAGAGTAACTCAAATCTAAGTCCTTGAATAAATCATCTAAGCCAGACTCACAGTATGTGTGTGCAAAGGTTCATTCACAGCTTCATTCCCAGGTAAGCCAACTTAATGATTTCGTTTAAAAATTAGGATTGATGGGTCAAATCAACCTAGATATTTCAATTAAGCTCTATAGTGTTTTTCTGTGCTCAATCTGGTATATTTTATTTTGCTTTTCTTGTCTTCTCTTTTTGCTTTTCATTTTGTACTCTTTCTTTTAACACACCTACCCTTTAAGGTAGCATTTCTCCTCATGGTGGTCCTAATACTGACCGATGGGTAGCTTCACACTTATCAGTTATAGGTGGTTCATTTTCTTTCTTCAAAGACTTTTCTTTTATTTTCAGCCATACCATACGTCATAACACAAACAAATCAGGATAGATATCTAAGCAAACAGTCATTCATCGACATGCAATTTCTTCAACTAGTCACCTTGCTAATTACTCAGGCTTTCACTGATAAAAACCTATAATTAAGTGCTTACGAGTCTAACTTAGATAAACTACTCAAAACATTAGATAAAAGTACATTAAAGGACTTATCGTTTCTAAGATTTCACCCAAAAACAAACATTATCATCATTGGACATATGTTTAACTTTCAAGGACTAAAAACAAACAAAACAAACAAGCAAACCCTTTTTTTTTCTTTCTTTTTTTTTAAAAAGAAAAATAGCACGAATGACAACACGAATAAGACATACACATCCAGGTGAAGCACATGATAATACCACCACCCCAACTTAAATAAAATATTGTCCCCAATGTAACAACATAGAAAACAAAGACAAGGAAGGAGTTCATCTGATTAGAGATGTTGTGAACTTGGATGAAATATTGACTTATCGTGCAAAAGAAATAAAAATGAAACAAAACAAAAAGAAAATGGACAAAATATTAAAACTAAAAATAACTAGAAAATAAATAAAGACATAAATAAATAAAGTACAACAATGGGAAAAGGAAAAATCAATCCGCATAGGTAGGGTCAGCAAAAGGTGCATCCTCTGTTGCAGGGATACGATTGTCCATGAACGATTTCAATCTCTGTCCATTTACTTTATACACTCTGCCATCCTTGGGATCTTCTACTTTGACTGCTCCATGTGGAAAAACTTGCTTCATAATGAAAGGTCTAGTCCATCTAGATCGCAGCTTGTCTGGGTGAAGATGGTGTCTGGAATCTTAAAGATGTACCTTTTGGTTAGGCTCAAAGTTTTTCCTCATTATTTGCTTGGGCAGCTTTCATCTTGGCTTTGTAGAGGAGGGAATTGTCATAAGCATCATTCTGTAGTTCTTCGAGCTCTGTAATCTGAAGCTCTTACTGTGTATCTGATGAGCAGAAAATATATCAATATTTACCGCCCCTTTTACTTAATATTTTGTTTAGTTTCTCGGGTTTGATGAACGTTTTGATGTGTTTTATTTTATTTTGCAGATAAAATAATATTGGGATACAATGAAATCATTTAGGACGAAAAGTGGGTCAAATAAGGGCAAAAATTGGACTTGACATATTAATTTTGGAGATTTGAAACTTGAAAGGGCGTTTTAACGAAGTGTAGTTTTGGAAATTCCAATTTTGCGCATCTGTCGTATTGTGGGCATAACTTTTTACTCCGATATTGGATTGAGCTGATTCAAGTTCTAGATTAAAGAAGACTCAAAGATCTACAACGTTGAAAGATAAAATAATTTCGAATTATGAAGTTTTATGCTCGAAATTGATGAACTATCCAGAAATGTGTTGTGTGTAATTATTAAAGTCATTTTCAATCATTTTCAAAGCAAAAAATAAATTAATAAATAAATAATAAAAATTACCAAATTACCACTAAACATGATAAGCAATTAGTGGATCAATTAATAATGGATTTGGTGGAGCAATTAGTGGAGCAATTAATAATGGATTTGGTGGATGATTTCATGGAGGTAAAATTTTGCCTATAAATACAAAGTCATTTCATTTGTAAATTTATACTTTCTTCTAAGGAATTCCTTAAGAATACTAAGAAGATTGTATCTTGTTTGTTTATTTACAGCTCTCGGTAATTAATTTCCGCTTTCGCACTTTCTTTTCTTTACTTTTCAGTTTTTACTTTCCGCAATTTACTTTTACGCACAATACTTTTCTTTCTTTAATTTTCAGTTTTTACTTTTCAGGAATGAGAAGGTAACTCCCCTTTGTTGGGGTAAAAGGTAAAACTTTTATTACTAATATTTAGATTAATCTCCCTTAATTATAATATATAAACTAGTTAAAACCTGACTTAACGAGGATACCGCCATATTGGTCGGTTGGTAATTATTTAAATTGGTTTTAATCTGACTAAACTGGATACCGCCTGATTGGTCAGTTGGTAATTAATTATTAATTTGACTTAATCTGGATACCGCCTATGTGGCTGGTTGGTAATTATCATGCAAAGTTAATATATTATATTAAGGGAGATATCTAAAATAAAAGTAATAAAAGTGGATCCTTTTACCTCAACATTTTCTTTTATTGTACTTTTACTTTATTTACTGTAACATCCCCAATCTGAGAGATGTTACCGGCAGGGAATAGCTGCACTAGTCCCATAAGCCCCTGACTTTCTGACTGTACTATAAACTACTCTAAATGCAATGTCATGCAACTCAGCCAATCATGAAACACCTTTATTACTTATAAACACATACTCATACTCTGTAAACGCTTATTTTACAATGCTTCAATAGACTCTTATAATGACTATCACAACTCTAATGCATACAAATTCTTTGACTTTGAACTAGACTCTTACACTTTGTGACTTAATACTGGTGGACTCCAACCCTGGTGACTGCATCAGTATCCATCCTCCCGAGCATCGGCCTCCGCAAATCCTGCAAAACATGAAAGTTGGAGGGAGGTTAGATCGTCATACGACCTAAGCGAATGGACGAGAAATTGAAAACTGATAAAAGACTTTTAGCTTTAAAACCATGATTTAAAGAAAACACGTTTAAGTGAAAACTTTATTTCTGAAAATTTCATATTTCTAAAGACTTTCTTTAAAACACTAGTTTCTGAAAATTTTATACTAAAGTCTGGCTTCTGAATTCTGAATACTGAAAATCTGAAAACTTTATACTGAGGATCTAGAAACTGAAAATTGTTTATTAAAATCTTATTTCTAAAAATTAGGTATTGAAAACCTGAAAAAAAAAAAACTATGTACTGAAAATCGAAAACTACTCTAAGTCCAGGACCATAACTCAACTGGACGTCTCACTACTCCCAGGACCATCACTCAACTGGGCATCTCTGAACTGGTGGTACCCTACGTCCAGGACAAACACTCAACTGGCAACGTAGAGTTCTACACCTAGGACCATAACTCAACTGGCAGTGTAGCCACCAAGTTCTGAAATCAGGGTTTCGGGATCCTGTAATCCCTAGTCCTGCTCGAGGATCTGAGAGCGTCCCCTCAGTCCTCCATATGTGCACATGTTACTATATCCGTCAATTCCAACTGTAATAGTTGCATACTGGGGTGAAGTTTTACCTCATGCCCCGAAAAATAACATAAATCATGATCTAAAGATGTAAACCTCAAATTGAAACATCTGTTTCCCATAGAACTCTCAAATCATGCTAAATCATATATATATAAAAAAAATCTTGGCTAATGCCCTAGCTGCTGAAAAGTAAGTCCGACTGAAGAAATTATGAAATGAAAATCATATCCTTTGTCAAATCAAAATAACTGGAAACAAAAGTTTCTAATGCTCTAGAACATGAAAATATAAGTCTGAAATAATAAAAGTCAGTTTAGAAGGACAAGTGTCCACTCACTGAGCTTGGAAACTGGAAGGAATTATATTGCCTCGTCGAAGGATATTGCGTATCCTGAAATGATCTAAAAGTGATAGTTTGATTAGATTTACAAGCTATGAAATGGATTATAGAATTAGGACAAACTTACTAGTTTTGGATATGTAAGAATGTAATGCATTCTATTTGGTAGAATTGGCAAAGAATGGCAGCTAAGGAACTGATTTAGGGTCCTAAAGGTGATCTTAACTATGCGGGGGTTTAAAGGCTTGTTGCATACGCTAAATGCAACAGTGATCCTTACGAAAATGGCTTAGAATAATTTAGCTTTAGTTATTTTATTTCATTTTTTTATTGGTTTGCTTGAGGACTAGCAAAATGTTAGGTTTGAGGGTGTGATGAGCGGAAAATATATCACATTTTACCGTTCTTTTGACCTAATATTTTGTATAGTTTGTCGAGTTTGTTGAACGTTTTGATTTGTTTTATGTTATTTTGCAGTTAAATAAAGATTTGGGACTGAATGGAAGCAATACAGGGTAAAAAGGGTAAAAATGTAAATTTCTTGCTAAAATGCGTCGTCTGCTAAAATTCACCGTTTGCTAACATGTGCTGCTAAAATAAGCCGCTAATGTGCGCCGGGACACGTGTTAACATCTCATTGGATCAGAGAGTTTGCTAAAATACTCATTTTGCTAACGTATGCTGCTAAAATACATCATGCTTAAATACGCCTACCACGTGCCGACATTTCAACGGATCAACTAAAATACACAAGACACGTGTCACAATCACAACGAGCGCGTAAACCATGTGTAAAGCATTGGGCCGCATTAGCCGCGTTCCACATGTCAAGCTCCCATTGGACCAAAATCCATGTCATCGCCACATGTTAGCCATGTGGCTTGCCACATCAGCATATCACAAAGCACCATGCCACGTGTCGTCCATGTCACCAACAGCTAATCATCTTTTGCCATGTGTCATCATTTCATTGGAGCACTTCTTAACGTGTGCCATGATCGGTGCGAAATCACACGTGTATAACGCAAGCGCACATATCATTCAAGTATTATAAAAAGTATCGATCCCACAAGGACTTAATACCTAAGATATTAATTTTATAAGGCCAAATGATTGTCGTTATCTAATGGATTGATTGTTTTGATTAGGATGGTGACTTATAAATTAAATTTAAAACAAGATAATAAAAATTACGTGAAAGTAAATTGAAGAAAATTCAATATTAATAAACTATCCAGGGTTGTGATTTCTTCCAATATCTAATTAAAGATGAAGTGGTTATCTTACAGTTGGGTGATATATTGGTTTATTAACCTGGAACACGAAATTATGTAAAAGTCTATTCCGATGGTCAAATACAAATACCCAGTGTAACCCAATTAATCAATTTCCTATGTCAATTAAGTTATTTGAATTCATTAAGATTAAGTTCCAATTATGGCTACCCCCGCCCGACAGGTATATTCCTATCTTGTAAGGAAATCTATTAAAGGGTTATCTATCCTCAAGGAAGATCGTGGGCTATTGAGTCTAAGGTTTTTAACCTAAAATCTTTTTTCCAAGTTCATTTTCAGTTTACCAGCTCAATTTTATTAATGGCCAGTTAATAAAAAGCATTAAGATTAAGGCTCAATAAATAAACCTTTATATTACTGATGAGTGGTAATTATATCACTATTTCTCACTCCTTTAACCTAATATTTTGTTTAGTTTCTCGAGTTTTATGAACGTTTTGATGTGTTTTTGTTTATTTTGCGGATAAAAATAATTTTGGGACTTAATGGAATCAACTCGGGGCTAAAACGAAGAAATCCGGAGGAAAAATGGTGAAAAACGAAATTTTACTATACGCGTCACAAAGTACAGTCCAAAATTCCAATTTTGCGCAAGTTTCGTATTTTGGCCATAACTTTTTCATCCGATATCCAGTTGAGCTTATTTAAGTTGAAAATTAAAGAAGACTCAAAGATCTACAACTTTGAAAATTTAAATATTTTCGATTTCTGAAGTTTGGAAGGTCGAAATTGATGAACAATCCAGTATATTTTGTATAACTACTATAGTCATTTAAAAAATATAAAATAAAAATAAAAATAAAAATTGTTAAACTTCCACCAATATGCTTGCATGTTTGGTGCCATGTTTTATGCCATGTTTGGTGCCTTGTTTGATGCCATGTTTGGTGCCATGTTTGGTGGAGTGTTTGGTGGAGCAATTCGTGGAGCAATTCATGGAGAAATTGGTGGAAGCCTTTAGGTTTTTCTATAAATACCAAGCCATTTCATTTGTAATTCTCATGCTTTCCTTAGGTTTTTGTAAGGAATTTAAGGATTGCATATTGTTTGTAATTATTTTCAGTATTTAATTTATGTGTTTTTATTTTCAGTAATATTAGTAGTTCTTCTTCTTCTTCTCTTTTCTTTTATGTTTAGTAGTTAGATTTCCGCTGGGGGAAGGGTGAAGCTTTTATTATTTTAATTTTAATCTCCCTTATTTATAATATGGAAATTATAATTCACACTAAAAGGATTACCGCCTTAATGGCTGGTTTTATTTATTTGGCATAATGTGACACCGCCTATATGGCCGGTCTTTAGGTGACAGATAATTACCGCCTATATGGCTGGTTTATGGACTAATAATGATACCGCTTTTATGGCTGGTTGGACTTCATTAATATCTGACTTAATGAGGATACTGCCTATATGGCTGGTTGGTAATATCATTGATAAATTCTATATTATAGTAAGGGAGATTTCTAAATTATAAGTAGTAAAGGTGGATCCCCTAACCCCATCATTTTATTTTTATTCAAGGGAAGTGATGAAACACAATATCCACACTTAATAATTGATTTTCTTTTTATGGGTAATTCTTTAGTTTATTTATTGAGTCTTAAGCTTAATGCTTCTTGTTGTCTGATCACCAATAAGATTGATATGGTAAACTTAAAATGAACTAGACATAGGGATTTTAGGTTTCAACCTTAGATTCAATAGCCCATGATCTTCCTTGAGGATAGATAACCCTTTAATATATTTCCTTACATGATAGGAATATACCTGTCGGGCGTGGGTAGTCATAATTGGAACTTGATCTTAATGAATCCAGGTAATTTGGTTGACATAGGAATATAGTTCAATTGGGTTATACTGGGTATTTGCGTCTGACCATCGGAAGAGGCTTTTGCATATCTTCGTGTTTCAGGTTAGCAAACTGAGTTATTACACATATATAAGAGAATTAATTTATCTTTAGAATAATATTGTGTGGAGTCACGACCCTAGATGAGTCTGTTTTTATTTTATTTAGCAAATCCACATTCAACCAACCAAAAGCAATCAATTCCCTTCTCTCTATAATTAGATACTTGTAAATAAATAATATCAATAATTAATAACAATAGTAGGAATTAAGTCCTCGTGGGATCGATATTTTTATACTACTTGAACGATACGTGCGCTTGCGTTATACACGTGTGAATACACCGATTATGTTTTTGGCGCCATTGTCGGGGACTTATATTTCTTGAGTTGTTAATTTTGAAGCTATTTAATTTACTTGTATCTAATTTTCTTTATTTTTAATTGTAATTTTTATTTCTTTCTTTAATTTTCAGGTGGTTGAAAAATGGAACAATATTGAGAGATTGAGAGATTACGAGCCTTACAAGAAGATACACCCCAATTTTGGGAGCAAAAGTCCGGTTTTATGAGGCCTGTTTTACAGCCCAATAACTATCACTGGATGCCAGAACCAAGCAATACTATATTTTCTCAACCGAACGCAATGTGGAGATGTGACATATGTAATGGTAACCACCTAAGTGATTATTGCGAGTATAATTACAATTCAGGGTGGCAGAACTATCAGAATCCTTCATGGTATGATAAACCATCACATTTCACAAAGCCACATTTTCCATCTTATCCATCATCTACCTTTGATCTTTACCAACAACCAGAACCATCAGAGGAAAAACAATTGGTGAAAATGCTCAAAGATTGGTTTGGGAAACGAGACGAAAAATTTGGATGCAATGCTTGAAACATATCAGAACCAACTTGAAAGTATTCAGAGACAATCAGAATCTATTCAGAGGATGACAAATCAAATGAGACACTTAACAGAAAATCAGAGCTATGTACCTCAAGAACCATTTTCAGATGACACTGATGAAGCCTTCGAGTAACAATCATTTCACAATGACACTTCAACAGAGGATAAGGCCGAGCAGTATCAACAACCAGAGGTATCAGTTCAGGAGCCCAAACCAGCGAAGTCTCTATTTGACTTTTATTATTCAGATTCCGACGAGGATGAAGCTGATCTATTTGTACCAACTGCACCAACAACGGAGGATCAAACTTTCAATCCTCAAAATGAAGATCTTAGAGCATGTTTTACCATGATGTTTGATGAATATTTTCCTGAACCATCCATTCCAGCCGTATCAGAGGATGAAGACCTAATGTCAGAAACATCTTTACATCCTCAGGCAAATAATTATGAGGAATACATTTCACAGATGACACATGAAGAACAGAACGCGGAAATCCTAGAATACATCTGTGAAGAAAAGGTGGAGCAAGAAGCAGAGAAAATGGATGAGCAAATGTCTGACCTTATTGAAGATTCAGTTCATTCAAGAGAAACATCATTGTTTTGGGGAGTACAAATCAAAGATATCGCCCAGAAGCTTGACAGAATGGAAATCCCATTCCAAGTCAAGCACCATACGAGACCTCCTAATTTTCTTTATTTCTTTTCAGGAATCACTGGAGCGACAAAGAATAAAAAGGTGGCACAAGCATTGAATGAGACAAAACTCTTTTTGCTACTTTACCATTGGAAAATACCCTTCAAAATCAATGCTCATGAGATTATCTTTAATCAGACATCCAAAACGACAATGAAACCTCCTTGACAGATAGATTTCAGTCACGTCTGGCTAAAGACAAAAAATTTGGCACTAGTAGGGAGGCAACCCATGCAATTTGTTGTAATTTATGTTTTCATATTTTTTGTATACATGTTGTAGAGTTTTAATTTTGTGTGTTATTTTGTAGGGAAAAACACAAACGAAGTATTTTAAGATAGAAGGAATGGTGTTTTGCAATCACAAAGAAGAGAGCTAATTCATTTGTGATTGGTTAGTAAGAAATAGATTCTTGAGACCCATCCTGATGAATTTATACCAAACGAGTGGCGTATTGCGTACACAATTCCGTTGCCTTAGTTATTGCTTTGATTTGCTTTTGTTTTGTTATTTTCTATTATTTTCACCGACAAGATCTATACTTTTTGACTTTTCACGATTTATTTTAATGTTCATCTAATAATTGTCATTTGGCAGATAGTAGTGCAATCATTACTCACCCATTTTCAGGCTCTATAAATCCAGCCCTACATTTCTCTCTTCGACACATCCATATATACATCTAAACAAGAGAGAGAAAATGGAAGCAACGTCACAGTAGCTAATCAAGCGAATTTGTGTTTTCTGTGGATCGAATTCTGGTAATAAACCAGAGTTCATTGAGGCTGCAAAGGAATTGGGGTGAGTCATAGTAGAGAAACATATGCACCTAGTATATGGCGGTGGAAATCTTGGATTGATGGGAAGCATTTCAAAAGCCGTTCAGGATGGTGGCAGTCATGTTTTGGGAATCATTCCAAAACCTTTGGCGGACGAAAACTTAATCGGACAAACAAATGGAGATGAAAGTATCGTATCAGGGATGTCCGAACAACTCCTTGAAATGGTCAATACTACTGATGCGTTTATTGCATTACCATGAGGGCTTAGAACATTTGAAGAAATATTCACAGTGGCATCATGGACACACTTGAACATTCATCGGAAGCCCATTGGATTACTCAACATAGATCATTTCTTCGATTTTCTATTTGTATTTCTTGCGGAAGCCAAAAGACATGAGTTTGTCACAAAATCAGTACAAGATATTTTCCTGACTGCGACAAAGGCCGAAGAATTAATTGACCAAATCCTAGCCTTTGAACAAAAAATCGACCTCATTCTTTCCAAGTTGAACTGGTCAGATAGCGATCGTGGTAAGAAGCGTGAATTGGATATAGATCTTAATCGGTAATTTTCTCGGCGAATTTCAGCTAACCAGGTATGATCTTCTAATCTCTTCTTCTATTGTTTAAGACATTGGGGACAATGTCTCATTTAGGTTTGGGGGAGGGAATTAGTTGACTATTATCTTGTTTTTAGTTTGTGTGTTGTTTTTATTTTTAGTCCAAATTTTTTCAAAAAAATACAAAAAAAATTGAAAAATTTTCAAAAAGTATAAAAATATTTTACGTTTTTGTATTTTTTATTTTGACTAAAAATGTGAAATTGGTGAGAGATAGATGTGTAAGGAGTTTCCACTCCTGATACGTATCTCAAACCCTCTTTCGGAACAAGTTAATTTTTGTTTATTTCATTTTAAATTTTTTAATCTGTAAATTCTCCATAAAACTGATTAAAAAGAATCTTCATATGCTCAGTTGACAGGTATTATCAACATGCATAGTAATATACGGACATGAGTTATAATTGAAAAGTTTGTAATATTCAGTGCTCTAGTTTAATTGGAGGAAGCATCTATAAATGGAAATGGAGTAAAAAAAAAAAGAAAAAAAAGTAAAAAAAAAAAAAAAAAAACGTATGAGATCCGAGTTATTAAGTCTGTAAGGGTGTCTTAACACCTAGTGCCCTAAAGCCACTGGTTTGGGAGTCACTGGCCCAAAGCTCTCTACATGGATCGAAGATGTTGTAAAAATATATATATCTGAAGTCTGAGTAATTAAGTCCGTATGGATGTCTTATCACTTGGTGCCCTAAAGCCAACTGGTTTGGGAGCCACCGACCCAAAGCTCGCTATATAGACGGAAGTTATTGTTTATAAATAAAAAATTAATTCAAAAAAAAAGAAAGAAAAAATAGAAAAATCAGGAAAAATATTTCATTGCTACAAAAATGTGTGAAATCTGATAGAACTTTAGGACAAAAATATTACTCTCCTATCAACTGCACTTGTGACTGATGTGGGAAAAAATGAATTGATTAATATTGTCTTGGCTGTGTATATGGAGAATGATAATTATAATCGGAGAATTCACTTATTCGGTAATTTAGAAAGAAACAAAACAATCAGTAACTTGGAGTAGAAATTTCACTTGATTAGTCACTAACTTCTTTATTTTCTTTTCTCTTGTCTTTTTGCTTTTGTGTGCATTAGTTTTACTATCTTTTTACTTTTATCAAACGTTTGTGGGTATCTTTGCTGTAAGCCCTCACGAGACTATAACTCGTCCACTAGGGACACCTAGGGGTTTAAAGGCTTGTTGCATAAGCTAAATGCAATCGTGATCCTTACGAAAGTGGCTTAGCTTAATTTTATTTTAAATATGTTTATTTTATTTTATTTTATTTTTGCTCGAGGACTAGCAAAATGTTAGGTTTGGGGGTGTGATGAGTGGTAATTATATCACTATTTCTCACTCATTTAACCTAATATTTTGTTTAGTTTCTAGAGTTTTATGAACGTTTTGATGTGTTTTTGTTTATTTTACAGATAAAAATAATTTTGGGACTTAATGGAATCAACTCGGGGCTAAAACGAAAAAATCCGGAGGAAAATTGGTGAAAAACGAAATTTTAATATACGCGTCACGAAGTGCAGTCAGAAATTCCAATTTTGCGCAAGTTTCGTATTTTGGCCATAACGTTTTCATCCGATATCTGATTGAGCTGATTCAAGTTACAGATTAAAGAAGACGCAAAAATATACAACTTGGAAGATTTAAATATTTTCGAATTCGGAAGTTTGGAAGGTCGAAATTGATTGTGTAACTACTATAGTCATTTACAAATATAAAATAAAAATAAAAATAAAAATTGTCAAACTTCCTCCAAACATGCTTGCATGTTTGGTGCCATGTTTGATGTCATGTTTGGTGGAGTGTTTGGTGGAGCAATTCGTGGAGAAATTGGTGGAAGCCTTTAGGTTTTTCTATAAATACCAAGCCATTTCATTTGTAATTCTCATGCTTTCCTTAGGTTTTTGTAAGGAATTTAAGGATTGCATCTTGTTTGTATTTATTTTCAGTATTTAATTTATGCATTTTTATTTTCAGTAATAGTAGTAGTTCTTCTTCTTATTCTCTTTTCTTTTATGTTTAGTAGTTAGATTTCCGCTGGGGAAAGGGTGAAGCTTTTATTATTTTAATTTAGATTAATCTCTCTTAGTTATAATATGGAAATTATAATTCACACTAAAAGGATTACCACCTTAATGGCTGGTTTTATTTATTTGCCATAATGTGACACCGCCTATATGGCCGGTCATTAGGTGACAGATAATTACCGCCTATATGGCTGGTTTATGGACTAATAATGATACTGCCTTTATGGCTAGTTGGACTTAATTAAAATCTGACTTAATGAGGATACCGCCTATATGGCTGGTTGGTAATATCATTGATAAATTCTATATTATAGTAAGGGAGATTTCTAAATTATAAGTAGTAAAGGTGGATCCCCTAACCCCAGCATTTTTTTTTATTCTAGGGAAGTGATGAAGCACAATATCCACAATTAATAATTGATTTTCTTTTTATGGTTAATTCTTTAGTTTGTTTATTGAGTCTTAAGCTTAATGTTTCTTATTGTCTGATCACCAATAAGATTGATATGGTAAACTTAAAATGAACTAGACATGGGGATTTTAGGTTTCAGCCTTAGATTCAATATCCCACGGTCTTCCTTGAGGATAGATAACCCTTTAATAGATTTCCTTACATGATAGGAATATACCCGTCGGGCGTGGGTAGCCATAATTGGAACTTGATCTTAATGAATCCATGTAATTTGGTTGACATATGAATATGGTTCAATTGGGTTATACTGGGTATTTTCATCTGACCATCGGAAGAGACTTTTGCATATCTTCGTGTTTCAGGTTAGCAAATTGAGTTATTACACATATGTAAGAGATTCAATTCATCTTTAGAATAATATTGTGTGGAGCCACGACCCTAGACCTTTGAGTCTTTTCTTTTCTTTTCCTTAGTATTTTCTTTTGAATCTGTTTTTATTTTATTTAGCAAATCCACATTCAACTAACCAAAAGCAATCAATTCCCTTCTCCCTATAATTAGATACTTGTAAATAAATAGTTGCAATAATTAATAACAATAGTAGGAATTAAGTCATCTTGAGATCGATATTTATATACTACTTGAATGATAAGTGCGCTTGCATTATACGTGTGTGAATGCACCGGTCAATTACCCAAACTGTGATTTAACCCCTTATAAACCGGTGATATTGGATTTCATCACAACCCCAGATAATTGGCTTAGTTACGACACATATTTACGAGTAGTAAAAATTTAAATAAAATAAAAGACAGAAAGTAAATTGCTAAAAAGGAAATAAAGTAAAAGTAAAAAGTAAATAAAGTAAAAGTAAAAAGTAAATAACGTAAAAGTAAATTACTAAAAGTAAATTGCTGAAAGTAAATTGCTAAAAATAAATAAAGTAAAAGTACAATAAAAGAAAATGATGGGGTTAGAGGATCAACTTTTATCATTACTATTTTAGATATCTCCCTTAATATAATATATTAACTTTGCGTGATAATTTCCAACCAACCATATAGGCGGTATCCTGATTAAGTCAAATTAATAATTAATTACCAACCGGCCAATATAACGGTATCCTCATTAAGTCAGGTTTTAAATAGTTTATATATTATAATTAAGGGAGATTAATCTAAATAGCAATAATAAAATCTTTACATTTTACCCCAGCAAGGGGGAGTTACCTTCTCATTGCTTGAAAAGTAAAAAATTAAAAAGTAAAGAAAGGAAAGTATTGTGCGTAAAAGGTAATGGCGAAAAGTAAAAATTGAAAAGTAAAGAAAAGAAAGTGCGAAAATGGAAATTAATTACTGAAAGCTGTAAATAAACAAACAAGATACAATCTTTTTAGTTATTCTTAAAAAATTTCAAAGAAGAAAGTATGAATTTACAAATGAATATAGGCAAAATTTTACCTCCATCGAATTCTCGACCAAATCCATTATCCACTAATTGCTCCACCAAATCCATTATTAATTGATCCACTAATTGTTATCATGTTTGGTGGTGATTTGATAATTTTTATTATTTATTCATTAATTATTTTTTGCTTTGAAAATGACTTTAATAATTACATATAACACACTTCCGGATGTTTCATCAATTTCTGTCATGAAATCTTCAGAATTCGAAATTATTTTGTCTTTCAAAGTTGTAGATCATTGAGTCTTCTTTAATCTAGACTTGAATCAGCTCAATCCAATATCAGAGTAAAACGTTATGCCCAAAATATGACAGATGTGCAAAATTGTAATTTCCAAAACTGCACTTTGGCAAAACGCTCTTTCAAGTTTTCAATCTCCAAAATTAATATGTCAAGTCCAATATTTGCCCTTATTTGACCCACATTTCATCCTAAATGACTTCATTGAGTCCTAATATAATTTTATCTGCAAAATAAACTAAAACATATCAAAAAGTTCATCAAACCCGAGAAACTAAACAAAATATTAAGTAAAATAGTGGTAAATATTGATATATTTTCCGCTCATCACACCCCCAAACCTAATGATGAATACTAAAAAGTGCATATTTATTAGACGATAAGTTAATCATTTTACACTTATAGTTTCACTAATCCCCTTAAATTGACACATTTGTGTAAATATTTTAAAGTTATGCTTTGAGTGCTTTTACTGTGTTATTTTATATTTTTGTCAGGAAAAATACTGCTCAGAAGCTCAACGGGACAAATCAGACGTGAAAAAAATATTCTACAAGCACGTCGTAAAATCAACAAGCACGTCGTAAAATCTGCAAACACGTCATAAAATCGGCAAGCACGTCGTAAAATCGGCAAGCATGTCGTAAAATCTGCAAGCACGTCGTGACACGTGGAACCTTTCCGTCACAACATGTGTCCCCAACGTGGCTTCAGCATTCTCTGACATGTGTCCCCAATGTGGCTTCACCAATCTTTGACATGTGTCCACAACATGCATTCGCTGGTCTGGGCGGCGAATTTGCCTATAAAAAAGAGCGTCCGGCATTAGAAATTTTCATACTTTCTTTCCTGATTCATCTGTAATCCTTGGAGAGAGAGTTTCTTGTTTGTTTATTTACTTAAAGCTTTTTGTAATGTTTTTTTCTTTCAATAATAAAAGTACGAATATGTTTTATTACAAAATGAGTAGCTAATTTCTTTTCTGCTGGAGTAAGGGTGAAGCTTTTATAATGAGAACATAAATTAAACTCGCTTTTATTATAATAAATAAATTGAAATATAATGATTAAAACTTGATTTAAATCTAGATTAATTATTGACAATCTTTATACCGCCTTTATGGCTGGTTTTATCTTTATACCGTTTTTATGGCTGGTTTTATCTGTCTACCGCCTTTATGGCTGATTTTATCTTTATACCGCCTTTATGGCTGGTTTTATCTGTCTACCGCCTTTATGACTGATTTTATCTTTATACCGCCTTTATGGCTGGTTTTATCTGTCTACCGCCTTTATGGCTGGTTTTATCTTAATACCGCCTATATGGCTGGTTTTATACGATTTTGGCATAATTAAGTACCTTGGTAGGACTTGTTATAGACAAACGGTATCACCGCCTTTATGGCTGGTTTTCTATTTTTGGCATGCTTGGTACCTTGGTCGGACTAATTATTGACAGAAATGACTACCGCTTTTATGGCTGGTTATTTAATTGGCATAATTAATTCTTGTAATAAATTAAGTGGGTATAAAAAGACAATTTATAAATTATTATAAAGCGAGATTATAAATGTTTAAAAGACTAAAAGTGGATCCCCTAACTCTAGCATTTCTTTCTATTATTGTATTTCAACCTAAAATCCTCCAACTACTTCAACAAAGCAAACTTTTCATTCCCGTACTGTTAAATATTCTATTTTGCTAAATCTCTTCTCTGTGGATCGACCCCGGACTCACCGGATTATTTTATTACTTCGAGACTCTTATACTTTGGAGTAAAAGACCACTTTTCGAGCGTGTCAAGTTTTTGGCGTCGTTGCCAGGGAAGTATTATTTAGTAGATAAAATATTTATTTCTTCTTTCTCTACTTTTCTTTTCTTTATTTTTATTTCGTATTTTTTTTAATTTCTACATCTTATTTTTTTTTATTTGTTCTTGTTTTTTTTTTTTTGTAGACCCAACTGTCCTGATTAATCCTTGATGAACCCTGAACCCAGAAATCCCACATATAGAGAGACCTTGTCCTTAATTTTTCTTGGTTACCGGAAACAGAAAAATCAACTTAAAAGGTGTTTGCTGTTCATAAAAGAATTTTTTGAACCATCCCCACGTAAAGATGCTCTCATAAAACTTCACGAAAACATAATTCAAGACATTGAGAAAAATGAGTGAGAGATTCAATTGAGATCAGAATTAACAAGGGTTGGAGGACGTTTTTAGATCTAAATCACTGCATTTGTATTTTCCTTAATTTGTTCTTTTCATTTTCTTAGTTTAATTTCATTTTCAAGTTTTGTATTTGCAATTTCATATTTTTACATATAGTTTTTTTTTTAAGTTGCATGAAACACTGGTCTCGAACATCTAGTGGCAGATTAAAAAGAGAGTCATCATCACCTTCATTATTAGTTAGAATGGCTGAAAACCAAATTGAAAATCCACTTGCCCAAGTTGAAAACCCAGTTAATCAGGAAGAAAACGAGTCTCAGCATGGAGATCCTAATCACCCTAGGACACTCAGACAATTCATGAATCCCAATTGGTCAGGATCACCATCTTGTATTGTTTTTCCTCCAGAAGCAGCACGTTTCAATTTTAAATCAAGTGTCATCAATCTTTTACCCACATTTCATGGTCTAGAATCAGAAAACCCTTATCAGCACCTAAGAGAGTTCGAAGAATTATGTAACACTTGCACATACCAAAATTGTAGCATGAATATAATTCGGTTAAAGTTTTTTCCATTTTCTTTAAAGGATAAAGCTAAAATTTGGCTACAAAATCTTAGGTCAGGATCTATTAGAACATGGGATGATTTACAAGAGCAGTTTCTTAAAAAGTTCTTTCCCCCTCATATGATAAATTCCTTTAAGAGAAGAATCACAACATTCACACAAGAGTCGGGGGAAACACTTTACCAATGTTGGGAGAGGTATAAAGAGATGTTAAATATTTGTCCACATCACGGGTTTGAAACATGGAGGTTAGTTGCCCAATTCTACAAGGGTTTAACACCTCAAGGTAGACAAGTAGTGGAAATGATGTGCAATGGTGAGTTTAGGGACAAAGATCTCGAAGATGCACTAGATTACCTAGAGCACATAGCAGAGAATACACAACAATGGGATACAATTGGTACATATGAGTCATCTATTAAAACACAGCCATCTGGTAGAGGTATGTTTAACCTTAGGGAAGACCATGACCTTGCTGCAAAGTATGCATTTCTGTCTAAAAAAATTGAGGCTTTAGAAACAGGGAAGAAGGATCATGTCAAGTCAGTTCAGGTAATCATATGTCAAATTTGTAGTTCAAATGAACATGTCACAGAAGTTTTCCCATCCATACCAGCCCTGAAAGACTGTCTCCATGACCAAGTCAGTTCCATAAACACATTCAATAGACCAAATCCAAACCCATACTCACAGACCTATAACCCTGGTTGGAGAAACCATCCAAATTTCAATTTGAGGAATGATAACCAAGCACAACCTTCACACCAACCTCCCCAGTTTCACCAGAATTTCCGAAACTCCCAGAATTATGCACCATATATCCCACCACCTAAGAAAACCATTGAAGATAACTTGAGTGAATTCATGGAAAAACAAGAAACCATCAATAACCAAAATGCACAAATGATGAATGATTTGAAAGAAACTTTTGATAAAATCACATATGCTTGGGCCAATAAAGAGAAAGGTAAGTTTCCCGCACAACCTCAGTCAAATCCCAAAAGCCATCAAAACCCTCATGAGGGTAGTTCTGGAAGTCAACACTTAGACCAAGTCAAATCTATTATTACTCTTCGTAGTGGTAAGACCATCCACAGACCTATTCTTGAACCTCGTGAAACTGAGGAAAAATCAAAATCAGAGGGTAAGGAAAGGGTTGATGAACCATTACCCGTCGTTGATAATAATAGTTTTTCTCATACACCTCCATTTCCTCAGGTATTAAAAACAAATAAATTGAACCATTCCCCAGAGATTTATGAAATATTCAAACAGGTAAAGGTCAATATCCCTTTGTTAGATGCCATTCAACAGATACCATCTTATGCCAAATTTCTGAAAGATCTGTGCACCGTTAAAAGAAAACACTAGGTAAGAAAGAAAGCTTTTCTAGCTGAACAGGTAAGTTCCATTCTCTCAACTAATAATGCATTAAAATACAAAGACCCTGGTTGTCCAACTATTTCTTGTATTATTGGAAATCAAAACATTGAACATGCTTTGCTTGATCTTGGAGCTAGTGTAAATTTACTTCCATTTTCGGTTTACCAGCAACTTAATATCGGTGAGATGAAACCAACCTCAACTACCCTTTTACTTGCCGATAGATCAGTTAAGGTACCAAAATGAATTGTGGAAGATGTGTTATTGTAAATCGATAAATTCGTATATCCTGTGGATTTTATTTTTTTAGAAATAAAACCTATGGCAGCGAGTTATAAGCCAATCCCTGTAATACTTGGTCGGCCATTTTTAGCAATAGCTAACGCTTTAATAAATTGCAGGAATGGAATCATGAATCTTTCTTTTGGCAACATGATATTAGAGTTAAATATTTTTAACATATGCAAATAGCCATATGATGAAGATAATGAAAACGAAAGTGCAGAATCAATTGAACCTATTGTGGATGAGCATATTCAGGGGAGTTTATCTGATCCCATGAAATTTTTTACTGCTAATTATGTTGAGTCAAGTGCACAAACTAATTCAGATATTACTAATGATTTTCTACTTGACTCTATTCAGGTATTGGAAGATGATGAAGTACTGGGAACACTGGAAGAAGAAAAACATGAAGAATCACCCAATTCGGAGTTAAAAGCTTTGCCAAAAGGACTGAAATATGCATTTCTAGAAGATAATCAAACTTACCCTGTGGTAATTTCTTCTTCTCTTTCAAGCGATCAAGAAGGTAAACTTTTAAATGTGTTGAAAGAACATAAACTGGCAATTGGATGGACTTTAAAAGACATAAAAGGTATTAATCCATTAATTTACACACATCGAATACATCTAGAAGATAATGCTAGGACATATCGTCAACCCCAAAGAAGATTAAACCCTCACATGAAAGAAGTAGTAAAAACTGAGGTCCTTAAACTTCTTGATGCAGGCATTATCTATCCTATTTCTGATAGTAAATGGGTAAGTCCTACACAGGTTGTACCTAAAAAGTCTAGAATCATTGTTGTAAAAAATGATAAAGGGGAATTAATCCCAACTCGCATTTCATCTAGTTGGCGTATGTGCATTGATTATAGAAAATTAAATGATGCAACTATAAAAGATAATTTCCCTTTGCCATTTCTTGACCAAATTTTAGAAAGAGTAGCTGGACACCCTTATTATTGTTTTCTTGATGGTTACTCAGGTTATTATCAGATTCCCATTGCTTTAGAAGACCAGGAAAATACCACATTCACATGCCCCTTTGGAACATTTGCATTTAGAAAAATGCCCTTTGGACTTTGTAATGCACCTGCAACATTCCAACGATGCATGTTGAGCATATTTAGTGACATGGTTGAACACTGTTTAGAGGTCTTTATGGATGATATAACTGTCTTTGGAAATTCATTTGATAATTGTGTGACTAATCTAGAAAATGTTTTGAAAAGATATAAAGAAAAAGGACTTGTGTTAAATTGGGAAAAATGTCATTTCATGACTGATTCAGGAATTTTTTTAGGACATGTTGTGTCGTCTAAAGGTATTGAGGTTGACAAAGCAAAATAGAGGTCATTTCTAAATTCCCATGACCAAAAATAGTCAGGGACATTCGTTCTTTTTTAGGACATGCAGGATTTTATAGGAGGTTCATTAAAGACTTCAGTACCATATCCAGACCCTTATGTAACCTCCTATTAAAAGATGCAACATTTGAATGGACAGAAGAATGTCAAAAATCATTCCAAAAAATTATCAGTCTTTTGACTTCTTGTAACATCCCAGATTTTCGGGATTGTTCTAGAAGATTCCCGAGCCGATGATATAGTCTCGGAGCATGATGATAATGAAGAATAAGAGTTCAAGTGATGTGATATGGGTTGGAATAATAGATTATGAATTTTCATCGCGTCGGAAAACGCGTAGGATCAAAAGTCAGTTACGCGATTTTTGTAAAACGAGTAAAGTTTAATGTTTGACCACAGAATTAGCAAAAAAACTCTGATCGCGTTGATTCTTGAACCATTGGACTCTTTTTCCGATATGAACAACTTTCGTGTTAAACTTTTTTCGAAAATCGTGCCAGAAAGTGGCGATTTCCAAAAATACCCTTCCTAGTGGGGGCATTTTAGTTATTTCCGGATTTAAGATATTTTGTTTTATTATTAATTATTATTTTATTATTATCAGCAGCCTAATACAAAAAAAAGAAACAAAAGGAAACCAAAAAAAAACAGAGGCTAGACGTGTGTGAGGGAAGAAGAAGAAATGGGTTGCGCCGGCGGTCAGCCGGCCACTTCGGCCGGCGCACCTGCGCTGGGGATTCGTCCGGCCACAGCGCACCTGCCGATGGCCGGTGAAGGTCTAGAGGGTTGCCGGATTCGGTGCAGGAAGGAGGAAAAGGGCGCGATTTTGGGGTTCCCGATCCCGGCTCGTCGGTTCGTTTCACGACCCAAGCCACCTACCGAATCGAAGCCCTCGACGATTACTATGAGTATATGGAATTTATTTTTCTGAACAACGGCCGGTTGCACGCGAAACGAGGAAGAAAATGATGATGAACAGTAAATCCACGATGAACAGTAGCTCCGATCGGAATTCTGATCGTACCAGCACGTTCGTATGGCCGTTGGGAGTCCGAATATGGCCTCGGAATTTCAATCGGACCCGGATCACGGGCGTTCGCCTAGACAGGTAAGTAATTCATGCTTTGAATACTTAAGAAATTTAGTGTTGCTCGAAATCAGTAATATAACAAGTTGTATATAATTATAAGAATGAAACATGTATACATATAAAGAGGAACGTAGAATGAAGAAGTAAGTGTATCGGTATACTCATGTAGATGTGAACAAGCGGATTCAAGTATATATATATATATATATATATATAAGTAAAGACAAGCATGAGTATATAGAAATAATGAGACACATATCTAGATATAAACCAGTATATGTATTCACATAGATAGATAGAGCATATGAATGATGTTATGTTTATGAATATTAATATATATATTGAGACTTGGGTATGGGGGTTGTAAAAACTACACCCTAGGGAAAGAGATTAAAGTTTAAAAAACGATAAAATTGTAAAGAAATGAATAGACAAGCACTTATGCATATAGAGGGGTACAAAATCAAGAACATACGCATATATTTAGTATGTAAGTATATGGGTTACGAGTATTTTAATGTATGTTAATTTAAGTATGTTTGGGTGTGAACAAAGCATACTAATGATATCTTATGCTGATAAAACATAAGGTAAGTTGCATAAAGTAATAAGAAAGTTGTTTTATGGTAAGTATGTGTATGTGTGCGTGTATTAGTTTTGGGAGTGAGTTAAATATGCCAATGTGGATTGATACAGTATTGATAGCATGTATGTGATGAGTTTAAGCATGTTAGATAAGTTTTGTGTATGCTTAGTGAAATGCATGTATATGAATAATCTCAAAGTGTTATAGATATACATGATTAAATGTATGTACATGTATGACATTTAATGAATCATGGCTAGAGTAGAAAGAAGAATGAGAAAGGCATATATGCATGTGCATGTGTGTGTGTTAAGATTTTCAGAGGTTGAGTTTCAATTAACTATGTTTTTGAAATTCAAAGTATTTTAAAGAAAAGTTTAAAATGTTTTTGAAAGAAAAGTATTTCAGAAAAGTTTCTTACAGTTTTGAGATTCGACTCATGTTTTAAAAGATTATCCACGGTTTTATGTTTTCGGGGCATGAGGTAAAACCTCACCCCAGTATGTAACTTGAGATACAGTTCGGAATTGAATGATACTTTGGAATTGATGGATATAGTAGCATGTGCACATGTGGAGGATTGAGGGGACGCTCTCAGATCCTTGAGCAGGACTAGGGGCTACAGGGTCCCGAAATCCTGATTTCAGAGCTTGGTGGCTACACTGCCAGTTGAGTGATAGTCCTGGGTGTAGAGCTTTACGTTGCCAGTTGAGTATTGGTCCTGGACGTAGGGTACCACCAGTTCTAGAGATGCCCAGTTGAGTGATGGTCCTGGGCATCGAGTACACCCAGTTGAGTGATGGTCCTAGGTGCAGAGCAATTTTCAGTTTTTAGATTTTCAGTACACAGTTTTCAAAAACAGAGTTTAGAAACAGTTTTTCAGATTTCGATTTTCAGTTTTCATAGATGCCACAGTTGAGCTGTTGTCCTGGGCATCAAGTATTTTCAGTTTTTAGTTTTCATATCTTCAGTATAGAGTTTTCAGATTTTCAAGATTCAGAGTTCATAAATCAGACTTTAAATAAGAGTTTTCATAAACTATTATTTTAAAGACAGTTTTAGAAAGATGAATTTTTAGAAACAGAGTTTTTAGAAAGAGCTTTTCCAGAAAGAGAAAGTGAAGTAAAGTTTTTAGTAAATAATTTTCAGAAAGAAACTTTAAGATAATAGTTTTTTCAGAAAGAGTTTTCAAAAGTATCTTCTAAAAAGCAGAACATGTTAATGTTTTATATAGCATACACGACGTGCATATGAATTATTTATGCTAGTAATTCATCTGAGATGTATATAGTTGACATAGAAGCTTGATAACATGATTATATATATATATATATATATATATATATATATTATATATATATATATATATATATATATATATATATTTGTGATTTGATGCCTGTGTGTAGCATATATTCACATGGAAGGAACAATTGGTAAGATAATAGCTTATGATTATATGATTTCATATCCATAATTATATGGTTAACCTTGTGCATAACATATGTATATAAAGTTAGCATTTGTAAGATACGAGTGCATAGTAGCATGATCTTGTGTTAATATATGTGTATCAAGGATGGTTGTATGAGTTTTTTGCTTGCTTAGAAGGAACACACCATAAGGATGCTAGATCATGATGAAATGTTTACATTTTGGGTACAGATAGTTTACAGAAATAAGGGTTTAAATAGTCTGATTTGATGATATTTCAAGATAATGAAAGAAAGAAGATTATAATGAATATCTGAATCAAGTTAGCAAAAAGTATGGTAAGTAAGTAAGAATCAGTGTAGCGCAGCAAAAGAATGATGAGTCTTATGTAATTGCGATATAGAAACCTAAGATATATAATTACCTATTGTTTACAGATGTTTGCTAACGGATAAAGTAAATAGGAGTAGTACCTGATGATCAGCTAAAGTACCACAT
This sequence comes from Zanthoxylum bungeanum, assembly GCA_019454045.1. Lineage (NCBI taxonomy): Eukaryota > Viridiplantae > Streptophyta > Magnoliopsida > Sapindales > Rutaceae > Zanthoxylum > Zanthoxylum bungeanum. The sequence continues at coordinate 71,480 of SKCR01033649.1, read as the reverse complement.
TTGTGAAATTGTTAGGAAATAGTTAATTAATTTGGACCTCATAGTTATGAGCATGGTTACTTACTGAGTCATTATGACTGACACCACCACAGTTTGTAGTTTTACAGGTCAGTAGCAGTTGTTAAGAACCAGCAGAAGTTTGGTGAAGACTTTGAAGACAGTGGATCGCCCCATTTACAGTCAAGGGAGTCTTTGAGTCTTGGGTTGAGTTATGGGTCCTCACGGCCCTTGTCTTTGTACATGCATTTGTATTTTATGTGTAAAGTGGTAATAGTGTAGTTTTATTTTGAGTTCTGGCCGGAGGCCAAGTGATTTACTTTTGTTCATTGAGTTCAGGCCTGAGGCCTAATGATGTTGCATATTTGTTGAGTTATTTTGAGCAGGTTGTCTCATGGTGCTGGCTATAAGCAAGGTTGTATGGTGTTACAAATACATCATGCCGAAATTTCGTCAGAATATGAGGCTTATGGAGGTAGGGTTAGCTTGTCTCCTACCGGTAGCATCCTGGCCTAGGCGGGATGTCACAAAGTTGGTATCAGAGCATGATTTAAGAATCAGAGTCAGTGGCATAGTTTAGAAGTCAGTGACTGCAATTGTGGGGATCCAGCTGTCAGAGATTGTCTTCAGTTTGGTAAAGACCACGTATGTCTTTGTATGTATCTTCTATGATTGTTTGATATGATTTGATTCTTTTATCAAGTACTTTGCTTGCTTGAATAGGAGTCCATGGGTGACTCATTTGTTGTGCATAGATAAGCTATCTCCGTTGGAGGAGATTAGATTAAGACAGTGCTTTTACGCCCTTTTAGTCAGTGAATTGATAAGAATGAGGTAGTACCAGTATAGGACCCTTGTGAGGCCACATGACTCCAGATCAGAATCAGAATAGTATAGCTAGAGATAGGAGCCAGGTTAGTAAAGTCAGAGATGAGAGTCGGACCAGAACAACCAGTTTAAAGTCATAGATAAGCTGTTAAGGATCCTAGTTTATAAATCGTGATTAGTTAACAGTTGAGATAGAGAATTTCTATCTGTAGAGTTTATAAAGAGATAGTTTTCGTAAATTCGACCAGGTTTGAATCAGCAGTTACAAGGGTGGTGAAATTTCGAGGACGAAATTTTTATAAGGATGGGTGAATGTAACATCCCAGATTTTCGGGATTGTTCTAGAAGATTCCCGAGCCGATGATATAGTCTCGGAGCATGATGATAATGAAGAATAAGAGTTCAAGTGATGTGATATTGGTTGGAATAATAGATTATGAATTTTCACCCCGTCGGAAAACGCGTAGGATCAAAAGTCAGTTACTCGATTTTTGTAAAACGAGTAAAGTTTACTGTTTTGACCACATAATTAGCAAAAGAACTCCAATCGAGTTTATTCTTGAACCACCAGACTCGTTTTTCTGAGATGAACAACTTTCGCGTTGAACGTTTTTCAAAAATCGTGCCAGAATGGCTTCAAAAGTGGTTATTTCTAAAAATACCCTTCCTAGTGGGGGCATTTTAGTCATTTCCGGATTTAAGATATTTTGTTTTATTATTAATTATTATTTTATTATTATTAGCAGCCTAATACAAAAAGAGAAACAAAAGGAAACAAAAAAAAACAGAGGCTAGATGTGCGTGAGGGAAGAAGAAGAAATGGGTTGCGCCAGCGGCCAGCAGGCCACTGACGACCGGCACACCTACGCAGGGGAGTTTTCTGGCCACGGCGCACCTGCCAGTGGCCGGCGACGGTCTAGAGGGTTGCCGGATTCGGCGCAGGAAGGAAGAGAATGGAGCGGTTTTGGGGTTCCCAATCTCGGCTCGTCGGTTCGTTTCACGGCCCGATCCACCTACCAAATCGAAGCCCCCGATGAGTACTACGAGTATATGGAATTTATTTTTCCGAACAACGGCCGGTTGCACGCGAAACGAGGAAGAAAGCGATGGTGAATAGTAAACCTATGATGAACAGTAGCTCCGATCGGAATTCTGATCGCACCAGCGCGTTCGTATGGCCGTTGGGAGTCCAAATATGGCCTCGGAATTTCGATCGAACCCGGATCGCGGGCGTTCGCCTAGCCAGGTAAGTAACTCATGCTTTGAATACTTAAGAAATTTAGTGTTGCTCGAAATCAGTAATATAATAAGTTGTATATAATTATAAGCATGAAACCTGTATACATATAAAGAGGAACGTAGAAGGAAGAAGTAAGTGTATCGGTATACTCATGTAGATGTGAACAAGCGGTTTCAAGTATATATATATATATATATAAGTAAAGACAAGAATGAGTATATAGAAATAATGAGACACATATCTAGATATAAACCAGTATATGTATTTATATAGATAGATAGAGCATATGAATGATGTTATGTTTATGAATATAAATATATATATTGAGACTTGAGTATGGGGGTTGTAGAAACTACACCTTAGGGAATGAGATTAAAGTTTAAAGAACAATAAAATTGTAAAGAAATGAATAGACAAGCACTGATGCATATAGAGGGGTATAAATCAAGAACATATGCATATATTTAGTATGTAAGTATATGGGTTACGAGTATTTTAATGTATGTTAATTTAAGTATGTTTGGGTGTGAAGAAAGCATACTAATGATATCTTATGCTGATAAAACATAATGTAAGTTGCATAAAGTAATAAGCAAGATGTTTTATGGTCAGTATGTGTATGTGTGCATGTATTGGTTTTGGGAGTGAGTTAAATATGCCAATGTGGATTGATACAGTATTGATAGCATGTATGTGATGAGTTTAAGCATGTTAGATAAGTTTTGTGTATGCTTAGTGAAATGCATGTATATGAATAATCTCAGAGTGTTATAGATATACATGATTAAATGTATGTACATGTATGACATTTAATGAATCATGGCTAGAGTAGAAAGAAGCATGAGAAAGGCATATATACATGTGCATATGTGTGAGTTAAGATTTTCAGAGGTTGAGTTTCAATTAACTATGTTTTTGAAATTCAAAGTATTTTAAAGAAAAGTTGAAGATGTTTTTGAAAGAAAAGTATTTCAGAAAAGTTTCTTACGGTTTTGAGATTCGACTCATGTTTTAAAAGATTATCCACGGTTTTATGTTTTCGGGGCATGAGGTAAAACCTCACCCCAGTATGTAACTTGAGATACAGTTCGGAATTGACGGATACTTTGGAATAGACGGATATAGTAGCATGTGCACATGTGGTAGATTGAGGGGACGCTCTCAGATCCTCGAGCAGGGTTAGGGGCTACAGGGTCCCGAATCCTGATTTAAGAGCTTGGTGGCTACACTGCCAGTTGAGTGATGGTCCTGGGTGTAGAGCTCTACGTTGCCAGTTGAGTATTGGTCCTGGACGTAGGGTACCACCAGTTCTAGAGATGCCCAGTTGAGTGATGGTCCTGGGCATCGAGTACACCCAGTTGAGTGATGGTCCTAGGTGCAGAGAAATTTTCAGTTTTTAGATTTTCAGTACACAGTTTTCAGAAACAGAGTTTAGAAACAGTTTTTCAGATTTCGATTTTCAGTTTTCAGAGATGCCGCAGTTGAGCTGTTGTCCTGGACATCAAGTATTTTCAGTTTTTAGTTTTCAGATCTTCATTATAGAGTTTTCAGATTTTCAAGATTCAGACTTCGGAAATCAGACTATAAATAAGAGTTTTCATAAACTATTATTTTTAAGACAGTTTTAGAAAGATGAAGTTTTAGAAACAGAGTTTTCAGAAAGAGCTTTTTGAGAAAGAGAAAGTGAAGTAAAGTTTTCAGCAAAGAATTTTCAGAAAGAAACTTTAAGATAATAGTTTTTTCATAAAGAGTTTTCAAAAGTATCTTCTAAAAAGCATAACATGTTAATGTTTTATATAGCATACACGACGTGCATATGAATTATATATGCTAGTAATTCATTTGAGATGCATATAGTTGACATAGAAGCTTGATAACATGATTATATATATATATATATATATATATATATATATATTTGTGATTTGATGCCTGTGTGTAGCATATATTCACATGGAAGGAACAATTGGTAAGATAAGCTTTTGATTATATGATTTCATATCCATAATTATATGGTTAACCTTGTGCATAACATATGTATATATAGTTAGCATTTGTAATATACGAGTGCATAGTAGCATGATCTTGTGTTAATATATGTGTATCAAGGATGGTTGTATGAGTTGTTTGCTTGGTTAGAAGGAACACACCGTAAGGATGCTAGATCATGATGAAATGGTTACATTTTGGGTACAGATAGGTTACAAAAATAAGGTTTTAAATAGTCTGATTTGATGATATTTCAAGATAATGAAAGAAAGAAGATTATAATGAATATCTGAATTAGGTTAGCAAAGAGTATGGTAAGTAAGTAAGAATCAGTGTAGCGCAGCAAAAGAATGACGAGTCTTATATAATTGCGATATAGAAACCTAAGATATATAATTACCTATAGTTTACAGATGTTTTGTAACGGATAAAGTAAATAGGAGTAGCACCTGATGATCAGCTAAAGTACCACATTTGTGAAATTGTTAGGAAATAGTTAATTAATTTGGACCTCATAGTTATGAGCATGGTTACTTACTGAGTCATTATGACTCACACCACCATAGTTTGTAGTTTTGCAGGTCAGTAGCAGTTGTTAAGATCCAGCAGAAGTTTGGTGAAGACTTTGAAGACAGTGGATCGCCCCATTTACATTCAAGGGAGTCTTTGAGTCATGGGTTGAGTTATGGGTGCTCACGGCCCTTGTCTTTGTACATGCATTTGTATTTTATGTGTAAAAGTGGTAATAGTGTAGTTTTATTTTGAGTTCTGGCCGGAGACCAAGTGATTTACTTTTGTTCATTGAGTTCAGGCCTGAGGCCTAGTGATGTTGCATATTTATTGAGTTTGTTTGAGAAGGTTTTCTCATGGTGCTGGCTATAAGGAAGGTTTTATGGTGTTACGAATACATCATGCCAAAATTTCGTCAGAATAAGAGGCTTATGGAGGTAGGGTTAGCCTGTCTCCTGTCGGTAGCATCCTGGCCTAGGCGGGATGTTACACTTCTGCTCCTATTATGCAATCCCCTGATTGGTCATTGCCCTTTGAGCTAATGCGTGATGCTAGTGATTATACAGTTGGTGCAGTTCTAGGGCAGAGAAATGAAGGTAAACCAAATGTGATATATTACGCTAGTAGAGCATTAAACAGTGTATAAATGAATTACACTACCACATAAAAAGAACTACTTGCTGTAATATTTGCATTGGATAACTTTCGATCATATTTAATCGGTTCTTCAACTGTTGTTTACACTGATCATGCTGCTGTAAGATATTTGATGTCTAAACAGGATGCCAAGCCAAGATTAATACGGTGGATTTTATTGCTTCAAGAATTCAATATCACAATCAAAGTTAAAAATGGGGCAGAGAACGTGGTTGCAGATCACTTATCGAGACTCACAAACGAGTCACTAATCGATACCACTCCTATCAATGACTCTTTCCCCGATGAATTTTTATTTTCGGTAAATGTAATGCCTTGGTATGCTAATATTGTCAATTTCCTTGTGATAGGAAAGATACCCCCAGACTGGAGCCAACAAGATAAGAGGAAATTTTTGACCGAAGTTAAAAGATTCTACTGGGATTATCCATATCTGTTTAAATGCTGCCCTGATAATATTTTCAAACGATGCATACCTGACAGTGAGATAAGTGGTGTTATTCAATTCTGTCATTCAGAAGCATGTGGAGGTCATTTCTCATCTAAGAAAACCGCTGCAAAAATCTTGCAGTGTGGATTTTATTGGCCCACCATTTTTAAAGATACATACATTTTCTGCAAAACTTGTGAAAATTGTCAAAAGTTGGGATCTATTTCAAAAACAAACATGATGCTTTTAAATCCCATCATTGTCATCGAAATCTTTGATTGTTGGGGGATAGATTTCATGGGCCCATTTCCACAATCCTTTGGGTTTTTATATATTTTAGTTGCAGTCGATTATGTTTCAAAATGGGTCGAGGTAATTCCTTGTCGGAACAATGATCACAGAACTGTGATCAAATTTGTAAAAGAAAACTTGTTGAGTCGATTTGGAATTCCTCGGGCCATAATAAGTGATGAAGGTAAACACTTTTGTAATAGACCTTTTGAATCTTTAATGAAAAAGTATGAAGTCACACACAAAATTTCCACCTCTTATCACCCTCAGACAAATGGACAAGTAGAATTAGCAAATAGGGAAATTAAACAAATTCTAGAAAAAACGGTTAACCAAAATCTCAAAGATTGATCTCTTCGACTAACTGATGCACTCTGGGCATATCGAACAGCTTTCAAAACATCCTTGGGTATGTCTCCATATCTTCTAGTTTATGGAAAACCTTGTCATTTGCCTGTAGAACTTGAGCATAAAGCATTTTGGGCTATTAAAGCATTTAATTCAAACCTTGAAAATGTTAGTCATGAACGTAAATTGCAACTAAATGAAATTGAAGAGTTAAGGAATGATTCATATGAAAATACGAAAATTCTTAAAGCCAAAACTAAAGTCTTTCATGATAGTCGAATTTCACGAAAAATATTTGAAGTTGGTCAAAAAGTTTTGCTTTATAATTCTCGTCTTCATTTATTTCCTGGAAAGTTAAAATCCAAATGGAGTGGCCCATTTATTGTGAAACATGTTTACCCATACGGGGCTATTAACATTGAGAATCCTAGGGACTGTGATGTATTTAAAGTAAATAGACAGCGTCTGAAACCCTTTTTGGAGTACTCAAAATTTCAAGAAACTTTTTTTCCTGTCAGACCCAATATACCTTGATTGATGTAGATTAATCTGACGCCTCTTACCGCATTTTTTACTCCATCGCTTTTTACTCCATCGCTTTTTGAGATGCTTCCTACAGTTAAACTAGAGCACTAAATATTACAAACTTTTCAAGTACGTCTCATGTCCATATGTTACTATACATATTGATAATACTTGTAAACTAAACATATGAAGATCCTTTTTAGTCAGTTTTAGGGAGAATTCACAAATTAAAAAATTTAAAATGAAATAAACAAAAATTAATTTATTCCGAATTAGGTTGAGATACGTATCAGGAATGGAAACTCCTTACAAAACTATTTCTCACCAATTTCACCTGATTAATCAAATTAAAAACACAAAAACATAAAATAATTTTTTAGTTTTTGTAAAAATTTTCAATTTTTTGTATTTTTCGAAATATTTTGAACTAAAAATAACACAATAAAAACAAGATACTATTGACTATTCCCTTCCCCCAAACCTAAATGAGACATTGTCCCTAATGTCTTAAACAGTAGAAGAAGAGTTTAGAGAATATTACCTGGTTAGCTGAAATTCTACATGAAAATTAAAGGTGGAGATCTAGATTAATCTGACGCCTCTTACCGCGATCGTCATCGGACCAGTTTATCTTGAAAAGAATGGGTTCAATTTGAGGTTCAAAGGCTAAGATTTGGTCAATTAATTCTGGGGCAGTTCTGGCAATAAAGAGGAGTTCTTTTACAGGCTTTGACACGGACCCATTTCTCCGGGCATCATCAAGAAACACACAAAGAAAATCATAAAATACATCAACATTGTACAACCCAATTAGTTTCTAGTGTATGTTCAAGTTTGCCCAAGATAGTACTGTAAAAATTTCCTTCATTGTGCCCAAGCCAACTGGCAGCACGGTTAATCATTTCTACCATTCGTTCAGACATACCTGGCACAATTAGTTCTTCTCCGTTTGATGGTCCAATAAAATTTGTCTCTGCTAAGGGTTTTAAGATGATTCCCAAGACTTGACTACCTCATTCATGTACGGCCTTTGAAATGATCCCCATTAGTCCAAGAATGCCTCCTCCATATACTAGGTGTATATTCCTTTTAGCTAAGACTCGACCCAATCCCTGTGTTGCTGCTATGTATTCTAGTTTAACACCAACACTGGTACCATAAAACACACAAATATTTACAACTCGTCTTCTTAAAGTGCTTCCATATTTTTTCAGCTCTGGATGCCTTCAATAGTGCAATGATGAGTTGAATTTATAGAACTTGAAAAAGTTGAGTAATAATAGCACAAGTATCTTCCAAAGGACGATTAGTGGCAAAATAGTAAATCGTGAAAGCTCAAAAAGTAGCCTAGATCCTATCGGAGAAAATAACAAAATAAATCACAATTATTAGGAAAAGATAAAGAGATATAATATGTACAAGAAAAGCAGCAGCTTGATTGATGTCTATGCGTCAGGGACAAGCTTCCCATCCAATTTTCTTATAAATTGACAAACATGGTCTTTTTGAGTCAGATTCCCGAGACTTAACTGTTGTCTTTCTCTTAGAAATTATGTATGTAATTTATGAATGGCTATATGAACATATCCACTGGGATGCGTCTCAAGAGTTGAAGATATATCATCTACAGACTCCTTACTCAAGCCATCCCTAATGAATTTAATTTTATCTTCGCGATTATCAGACATCATTCCTAAAGAACGACAACTAGTATTGCAATTACAGCGTGCATATTTGTAACAAATACCCATTTGCTTAGCTCTACTTTTCTTGGCATATGTGCTTCTTCCAAAACCAGGTAAATAAGAATTACAGGAATTAGAATACTCACCAGCTAATCAGACCCATGCTTCGATTACCCAATGAATTTCATTAGGAATACCATGGATCGTCAGTAGTCTCATACGTTCCAAGCGAGCTTTGTAGACTTTCATCAGAGATTTTTTAGGGAGAGAGGAAATTATTTGTGAAGATTTGCGAGAACTTCTTCCATCCTGAAATTACTTAACCTGTAAAAACTAAACACACAAAATGAAATCACACCAAATCATAATATATACAGAAATTGCATGGGTTGCCTCCCTGCTAGCGTTAAATTTAACGTCGTAAGTTAGATGTGACTACCCGAATGTTATGCTGGATCTGAAAGTGTGACACTTTCTTTTTGTCTCTCAAATGATTCTTCCTAGTAGTGCTTGATACGTTTGTTTTTAACCATGAATTTTTTGTTGGAGTCGGGATCATATATCTCAACGGTTATGTCTGGTAAAACCTTGGTGATTAGGAATGGACCTGACTACCGTGATTTTGGCTTCCATGGGAAGAGTTTCAACTTTGATTTATTTAACAGTACCATCTGCCCTGGTTCCAGTTGTATGCGCACTAACTTCTCATCATGTCTTTTCTTGGCATTTTCTTTGTACAATTTGGCATTCTCAAAAGACTGAATGTGAAATTCCTCAAATTCATTGAGCTGGTGGAACTATTTCTCTTCTGTTGCTTGTAGGGCAAGACTTGGCTTTTTCAGTGCACAAGAAGCTTTATCTTCAGTCTCCACAGGCGATTGACATGCTTTAAGTTTGTTAATAGAACTTTATTTTGCGTCAGAGTTCTAGATGGTACTTTGTATCACATCAAGTCTGAAACATTCCTCCTTCTTTTCATCATCTGGGAAATTCATGGCCTTGAAAATATTGAATGTTACTTCTTGGTCCTGTACCTTCATGGTTAGTTTTCCTTTCTGTAAATCAATGATGGTTCGACCTGTCACCAATAATGGTCTCCTGAGGATTATCGACACATCTACATCTTCCTCCATATCAAGGACAATAAAATCAGCTGGGAAAATGAATTTGTCAACCTTGACCAGCACATCTTCAACTACACCTCTCGGAAATACGAGTGTTCGATCAGCAAGTTGTAGAGAGACTGAGGTGGGCATTGTTTCTCAAATCTATAATTTCCTAAAAATTGAAAAAGGCATCAAGTTAACACTCGCACCTAAATCACATAAAGCCTTACCGAAATCATGTTCTTCTATGGTGCAAGGAACAGTGAAACTGCCAGGATCTTTCAACTTTGGGGGAATTTTTCTCCGAATTATGGCGCTACATTCTTCTGATAATGCTACTGTCTCATAATCTCCCAATCTCCACTTTTGTGAAAGAATGTCTTTCATGAATTAGGCATCGCTGGGCATTTGTTCCAATGCTTCTGCAAATGGAATGTTGATATGCAGCTTTTTGAAGATCTTAAGGAATCGAGCAAACTGCTTGTCCAGTTTGTTTTTCTGAAGACGTTGTGGAAAAGGTGCTGATTTTTCCTCCATCTGTTGCTCTGCTTCTTTTGGGACTTCTTCAATCCTTGGATTTGGTTTTGTGTTGCTAGGAAGGTTCCCTAGTGGTTTGTAACTCTGAGCATTGGCCAGTTGTCCAATTTGATTCTCCAATGCTTTGAACCATAATTTCTAAAACATCGTATTTTTCTTCTAGCTTTTTTAACTGTTCCAGTACTTCTATTATTCCTGGTTCTTTGTCATACTCTTGGCCTTTGTTTTGCTGCTGGAATTCGGGTGGTGGGTTCTTTATTTGCCCTGAATTGTTGCTCCATGAAAAATTGGGATGATTCCTCCACCCTGGGTTTAGGTGTTGGAATACGAATTATTCCCCTGTCTGTTGAAATTATTGACGTAGTTCACTATCTCTTTATGTTGAATTGGTTCAGGTGCTCCTCCATATGGTGAACTTGTCCGACGATGTTCACAACTTGCGTACTAAGTATTTCTAGACATTTACATATCTGATCCAGTCAGGTATTCATTGTTGTGTTCGCTCCAACTTCATAAATTCCTGCAATTCTTTGAATTATGCTCTTGTCTGTTGGCCACAACGAGTTTTTGTTAGCCATTTCCTCGATTAAGTCCCAGGACTGATCTTCTCATTTTTCCATCAAACGTCCTCCAGCAGCAGCATCAATTGTGGTTCTCATTATTCCAGATAGTCCATTGTAGAAGGTTTGGACTTGTAGCCACTTTGCGATATCATGATGAGGACATTTTCGGAGTAAATCTTTGAATCTTTCCCAAGCTTCGCAAAGGGATTATGAATCTTGTTGCACGAAGGATGTGATGTCATTCCTCAACTTTGCAGTTCTGGCTGGTGGAAAGTACTTTGCAAGGAATTTGGTGGCTAGAGTGTTCCAAGTTGTGATGGAACCTGCTGGCAGTGAATGTAGCCAAGCTTTAGCTCTGTCTTTCAAGGATATGGAAAAACTAATAGTCTAATTGCTTCTTCAGTTGCTCGGTTGTAGTTGAAAGTACCGCAAACTTCTAGGAAGTTGCTGATATGGGCTTTAGGATCTTCAGTTGCATCTCCCCCAAACTGTACTGACTGCAGAATCATCTGGATGCATGTTTTGATGTCACCCGCATTTGCTGGAAAGGAATGAAGTACAATACAAGAAATGAGTCTGTCAACCACCGGAATGGTTCAGTCTCAAACAAGAATTGGTGGTGCAACGTTCAAAGTTTCAGGTTCCATGTTAATGATTGCTTATTGGCTTTCTCGTCTTTCCCTTCTCAACTGTCTGATGGTTTTTTCAATCTCTGGGTCAAGCGGTCAAAGTTCAATGCTTCTGGTTTATCTCATGTAGTGTCTGAGAACCTGATACACAATAAAACAAAAACAATAAGTAAAAAGAAAATTAGATACAAGTAAAGGTATCTAACCTCAAAATTAATAGTGAAAGATAAATAAGTCCCCGGCAACGGTGCCAAAAACTTGACCAGTGCGAAATCACATGCGTATAACGCAAGCGCACGTATCGTTCAAGTAGTATAAAAAGTATTGATCCAACGAGGACTTAATACCTAAGCTATTAATTTTATGAGGCCAAATGATTGCTAGTATTTAATGGATTGATTGTTTTGATTGGGATGTTGACTTATAAATTAAATTTAAAATAAGCTAATAAAAATTACGTGAAAGTAAATTGAAGAAAATTAAATATTAATAAACTATCTTGGGTTGTGATAAAGCCTCTTCCGATGGTCAAATACAAATACATAGTTTAACCCAATTAATCATATTCCTATGTCAATTAAGTTATCTGAATTCATTAAGATTAAGTTCCAATTATGGCTACCCCCGCCCGACAGGTATATTCCTATCTTATAAGGAAATTTATTAAAGGGTTATCTTTCCTCAAGGAAGATCATGGGCTATTGAGTCTAAGGTCTTTAACCTAAAATCTCTTTTTCAAGTTCATTTTAAGTTTACCAGTTCAATTTTAGTAATGGCCAATTAATAAAAAGAATTAAGATTAAGGCTCAATAAATAAACATTTATATTACCCAAACTGTAATTTAACCCCTTATAAACCGGTGTTATTGGATTTCATCACAACCTCAGATAACTGGCTTAGTTACAAAAAATATTTACGGGTAGTAAAAATTTAAATAAAATAAAATATATAAAGTAATTGCTAAAAATTAAATACTGAAAAATAAATTGCCGAAAATAAATAAAGTAAAAGTAAAAAGTAAATAAAGTAAAAGTAAAAAGTAAAAAATAAATAAAGTAAAAGTAAATTACTGAAAGTAAATTGCTGAAAAGTAAATTGCTGATAGTATATTGCTGAAAGTAAATAAAGTAAAAGTACAATAAAAGAAAATGCTGGGGTTAGAGGATCAACTTTTATTACTACTATTTTAGATATTTTAATATAATATATTAACTTTGCGTGATAATTTCCAACCAGTTATATAGGCGGTATCCTGATTAAGTCACATTAATAATTAATTATCAAGCGACCAACCATGCGGTATCCATACTTAGTCAGGTTAAAACCAAATTATAATTAATTACCAACCGGCCAATATAGCGGTATCCTCATTAAGTCAGGTTTTAAATAGTTTATATATTATAATTAAGGGAGATTAGTCTAAATAGAAATAATAAAAGTTTTACCTTTTACACCAGCAAAGGGGAGTTACCTCCTCATTGCTTGAAAAGTAAAAATTTTAAAAATAAAGAAAGGAAAGTATTGTGCGTAAAAGTAAATTTCGGAAAGTAAATACTAAAAAGTAAAGAAAAGAAAGTGCGAAAGCAGAAATTAATTACTGAAAGCTGTAAATAAACAAATAAGAAACAATCTTCTTAGTTATTCTTAAAGAATTTCAAATAATCAAATTCTCTACCAAATCCATTATTAATTGCTCCACTAATTGCTATCATGTTTGGTAGTGATTTGATAATTTTTATTATTTATTTATTAATTTATTTTTTTGCTTTGAAAATGACTTTAATAATTACACATAACACACTTACGGATATTTCATCAATTTCGGTCATGAAATCTTCAGAATTTGAAATTATTTTGTCTTTCAAAGTTGTAGATCTTTAAGTCTTCTTTAATCTGAAACTTGAATCAGCTCAATCCGATATTGAGTTAAAAAGTTATGCTCAAAATACTTCAGATGTGAAAAATTGGAATTTCCAAAACTGCAATTTGTCAAAACGCTCTTTCAAGTTTCCAATCTCCAAAATTAATATGTCAAGTCTAATATATGCCATTTTTTTACCCACATTTCATCCTAAATGATTTTATTGAGTCCCAATATTATTTTATCTGCTAAATAAACTAAAACATATCAAAACGTTCATCAAACCCGAGAAACTAAACTAAACATCAAGTAAAAGGGCGGTAAATATTGATATATTTTCCGCTCATCATGCTGATGAATGATAATTATATCAATATTTCACATGCATTTTACCTAATATTTTATTTAGTTTCTCAAGTTTTATGAACGTTTTGATATTTTTTTATTTATTTTGCAAATAAAAATAATATTGGGACTTAATGGAATCAACTCGGGGCTAAAAAGATGAAATCCGGAGGAAAAAGGCCAAAAACGAAATTTTACTATATGCTTCACGAAGTGCAGTCCTAAATTCCAATTTTGCGCATATTTTGTATTTTGGACAAAACCTTTTCATCCGATATCTGATTGAGGTGATTCAAGTTTCAGATTAAAGAAGACTCAAAGATATAAAATGTTGAAGATTTAAATATCTTCGAATTCTAAAATTTGGAAGGCCGAAATTGATGAATAATCTAGTATATTTTGAGTAATTACTAGTCATTTTCAAAATATAAAATACAATTAATAAAATAAAAAAATAAAATTATCAAACTTCCACCAAACATGCTTCCATATTATAGTAAGGGGAGATTTTTAAATTAGAAATAGTAAAGGTGGATCCCCAACCCCAGCATTTTATTTTTATTCTATGGAAGTGATGAAACATAATATTCACATACCTAATAATTGATTTAATTATATATTGGGTAATTCCTTAGTTTGTTTATTGAATCTTAAGCTTAATGCTTCTTGTTGCCTGATCACCAATAAGATTGATGTGGTAAACTTAAAATGAACTTGGAAATGAGATTTTAGGTTTCAGCCTTAGATTCAATAGTTCATGATCTTCCTTGAGGATAGATAACCCTTTAATAGATTTCCTTACAGGATAGGAATATACCCGTCGGGCGGGGGTAGCCATAATTGGAACTTGAACTTAATGAATCCAGGTAACTTGATTAACATAGGAATATGATTAATTGAGATATTTGTGGTATTTGCATCTAACCATCGAAAGAGGCATTTGCATATCTTCGTGTTTCAGGTTAGCAAACTAATTTATTACATATATATGTAAGAGAATCAATTCATCATTAGAATAATATTGTGTGCAATCACAACCCTAGATTTTTGTGTCTTTTGTTTATTTTTCCTTTGTATTTTCTTTTGTGTCTTTATTTATTTATTTAGTAAATCCACATTCAACCAACCAAAAGCAATCAATCTCTTCTCCCTTTAATTAGATACCTGTAAATAAATAGTATTAATAATTAATAACAACTGTAGAAATTAAGTCCTCGTGTGATCGATATTTTTATACTACTTGAACGATATGTGAGATTGCGTTATACGCGTGTGATTACGCCGATCACATGCCACGTGTCGAATTTCTATTGGACCGACGAATTTCACGTGCCATATGTTAGCCAGTGAAGAAGAACGCATATAATACGGTGCCACGTCAGTGCGTCGCGACGCACAAGGACCCATACGTTGCAACGCGTTGAAGAAAAAATTGCCTATAAATTAGTTTCGAATTTCATTTTGCAAAAATCAAGCTTTCCTTAGCTTTCCTTAGGTTTAGTAATAATAGTTACAGTATTTTTACTTTCTTTTATGTTTTGTAAATAAATTTCCGCTGGGGGATGTGTGAGGTTTTTATTATTTTAGTTTATATTAATCTCCCTTAATTATAATATGAAAATTATAATTTAATATGGATTAAATGTTATACCGCCTTAATGGCTGGTTTTATTTAGTTGACATAATGTGACACCGCCTATATGACCGGTTCTTAAGTGTTAGATGATTACCGCTTATATGGCTGGTTTATAGATAAATAATAACACCGCCTTTTATGGCTGGCTGGACTTAATTAAAATCTGACTTAATCAGTATACCTCCTATATGGTATGTTTGTATTATCACGGATAATTTCTATATTATAATAAGGGAGATTTCTAAATTAGAAGTAGTAAAGGTGGATCCCTTAACCCCAATATTTTCTTTCTAGGGAAGTGATGAAATATAATATTTACAAGTTTAATAATTGATTTTCTAATATATTGGGTAATAATTTAGGCTTGTTTATTCAGTCTTAGTCTTAATGCTTCTTGTTGTCTGATCACCAATAAGATTTATTTGGTAAACTTAAAATGAACTTGACAAAGGGATTTTAGGTTTAGCCTTCGACTCAGTAGCTCACGATCTCACCTTGGGGGAAATGTCTCTTAGGTAGATTTCCTTACAGGATAGATATATACTTGTCAGGCGGGGGTAGCCTTAATTGGAACTTGATCTTAATGAATTCAGGTAACTTGGTTAACAAAGACATATGATTAATTGGGTTATACTGGGTGTTTGCACCTGACCATCGACGGAGGCTTCTGCATATCTTCGTGTTCCAAGTTAGTAAACTAATTTATTACACATATATAAGAGAATCAATTCATCATTAGAAGAATATTATGTGGAGTCACAACCCAAGATATTTGAGTCTTTTGTTTATTTCCCTTAGTATTTTCTTCGTCTTTTATTTATTTATTTATTTAGAAAATCCACATTCAACCAAACAATTTGCAATCATTCTCTTCTCCATCTAATTAGATACCTGTAAATAAATATAATCAACAATTAATAACAATAGCAGGAATTAAGTCATTGTGGGATCAATATTTTTATACTACTTGAGCGATACGTGCGCTTCATTATACATATGTGATTACGTCGATCACCCAGCATGGTTCGAGAATAAATCCCAAGGGTCGAAACACCTCGCCATCAACTCAAATTGGTTCGGGAATGAACCCTAGAGATCAAAGTATCTCACACCCAGCATGCTACGGGAATGAATCCCAGGGGTCAAAGTACCTCACCATCAACTCAGCTCTGTTTGGGAATAAACCCAGAGATTGAAACATCTCACAAAAGTAGTGAAATGACAGGTAAGTCTGACAATGATCGACGAACCAGGTAAGTAAAAATACATGCATGACTTTGATAGGGTTTTCATTGTCATATACTGCACAAGCCTCTTCAAAGTAGGGGAATGTAGGTGTTTCATTTTTTCATGAGCCCGATGATGAGCCTCGTATGGAAACACTACTTTAAAAGTTACGAAAGTTGCGAAAAATGAATGCCGGAAGGAAAGAAAACCTCCAAATTAGCACATCATCAGATTCGAACTCATTAGATAGCCTCAGATTCGCTCAGTCAGCCGTTGTTTCAAACCTTATCCTCAGACCCATCACGCAGCCCATGTAATCCATTATGCCCTTGCACTTTCGGCCCATGACCCACCATGCACTCCCAAAACACCACACAATCGGCCCATAATTTTCCCAAATATGATAAAATCCCCTCAAATCACTTTCCAAGTTAATGAGATTTTGGGATCCTATCTTTACAAATTTAAAAAGATTTGAGATCTCCTCATCACCAAATTTGTGAGTTTTTATTCCTTAATAATTTGATAGAATATTGCCCAAATTTCCATGATTTGTTTCCTTATTTGGATATCCCTTCAAATCATTATAAAAAAGGGGATCAAATCATCAAAGTGAGGAGGGCTTGGACCACAACTTGAAACCCTAGAGAGGCTCATTTTCTTCTTCCACCACCGAAAAAATAAAACAAAAAAAAGAAATCTCAAGCCACCATAGAAAAAACAACAAGAAAACATGATGAGTGGTAAATCTATCACTATTTCCCACTCATTTAACCTAATATTTTGTATAGTTTCTTGAGTTTGTGAATATTTTGATGTGTTTTTTATTATTTTGCAGATAAATAAAGTTTCAGGACATTCTGGAGGTGATTTAGAGCAAAACAGAGAAAATCAACAAAAGGGCATTTTGGGAATTTTCAGCATCACGACTCCAAAGCCGTGCGCGTCGTGACGCATAACGTGTATTACTCTATACTAATGTTTGTCGGGTCCACAAGTCAGAATCTGAGAAGTTTGACTTTACTAATGTGCGTCGTGCCACGTGTCACCATCACAGCCGATCTGTTAACGTGCGTCGTTGTAACATCCCCGATCTGTGAGATGTTACCGGCAGGGGATGGTAGTGCTAACCCCATAAGCCTCTGACTACCTGACTGTGTTCTAAGCTATACAATGTCATGCAATGAACTATAACCCAATTTAAAATACTTTTATTTCTCATACCTGTGTAATGATAATACTTATCATCACACATAACAACAGACACTTATAAAGACTCACACTTCATAAATACATAAAACTTTAAGTTGACACTGACTAAATTCTCATGCAATATGACCCAATACCGGTGGACTCCATACTTGGTGACTGCATCAGTATCCATCCTCCCGAGCTTGTCCCCCTAGAATTCCTACAAAACAATAAAGACTGGAGATGGGTTAGATCGTAATATGATCTAAGTGAGTGAACAAAACTGAAAACTGAAGTAAAGGTCTTTTAACTTAAAAATCCCATTTTCAAATATCTTTTATGAAAACCCTGTTCTGAAAACTTAATCTTTCTGAAATCTGTCTTTAAAACTCTGGGTTTGAGAAATCTGTTTTCTGAATTCTATTTGCTAAAAATCTGGATTCTGAAACTCTAAAAACTGTATTCTGAAAATCTGAAATCCAAAAACTGAAAACTTTTCTGAAGTCTGTATTTCTGTATGAAAACCTGGATGTATGAGGGCGTTATGTATCGTCGTCCCCCCATACGCCTAACTGGAGCCAGTAATGCAAATCCATGACTTTGGGGCGTTACGTATCGCTGTCCCCCAAAGCATGCCACTATTGTCTCAGAAACTGATGGTCTTGGGGTGTTACATATCGCCATCCCCCAAGCCACAAACTAGAGCTGGGGGTGCGGATCTATGCTACCACCCAAGCTCAAACTAGGGTCTAGGGGCGTTACGTATCGCCGTCCCCCTAGCCCATCTGGAAGATGTGAGAGCGCCCCTCAGTCCTCAACATGTGCACATGTAATCTATATCTGTCAATTCCAACTGTGTCTCAAGTTACATACTGGGGTGATTTTTTACCTCTTACCCTGGAAAACATGAAAACTATATTGTAGATCATAAAACTGTAAAACTGTTTCTTGAAAAGCATTTTCTTTCTCAATGCATAATTAAATATCATCGTAACTGAAAGAAAAGTTTCTAACGCCCTAAGCGTAAAAATATAAGTCTGTACGAAAATGTGATATAAAAATCAGATGAAAGAAAAAGTGTCCACTCATAGTGCTTAGAGACTGGAAGGAATTATATTGTTTGTCGAAGGATATCGAATTTCCTGCAATGGTCTTAAAAGTGATAACTTGATCAGACTTAGATGCTATGAGATGAATTATAGTACTAGGCTAAACTGACTAGTTTTAGGTACGAAAAATTATGATCCGTTATATAATGTAATATTAACAAGAAATGCCAGCTAGGGAATTGATTTAGGGTCCTAAGGGTTATCTTAACTATGCTAGGGTGGAACTAGAACTGTCCAAAATCAATTCAGAAGCTAAAAGAAAATGCCCTATTTTTCTGCCTCGCGTCGCGACGCTGGGTCCTTCCCACGTCGCGACGCGCGCCCACTTTCCAGATTTCTTGATTCTTTGCTGCAATGCGAATTCTGCCCAATTTTATTCTTAATTATCCATATCATTCCCAACACACAATCCATCCGTTTATATCAATTTCTCACATCTTAAACTACCATATTAACATCATCATTCACTCATTTATTCATCAAATTAACATTACTAAATAATTCTCCAAACATTTCAAACTCAATTATCCAACATCACAACCCATTTCTTTACTTCCATTCTAACACTTCCAAGCTACAAAACCAACCTTTCCAACATCATTTTACATTCTATTTCATCAACTAAACTTCTAATCCATCAAGAATTTATCCTTTTACTCACCTTATCAACTCTACCCATTTTCACCCAAATAAAATAAATGAAGTCTACCATCTCATTTATTGACTAAAAACACAAGGAATCACACAATCATCATTATAATCATGTTCTTTAACATTACATAATTACCAATTCATTAAACACAACATTTAAAGAAAATGGGTCATGGGTTTTTACCTTTCTTTGCTTGCTTAATCCTTGTTCATCCTCCAAATCCCTCATGCTTAACTTGCTTGATCATTTCTCTTCTTCTTCTTTCTTATTCTTCTTCTTCATTTCTTCTTTCCCTCTATTTTTCCTTTCTTCCCTCTCGATTTCCATTCTCTTTCTTTCTCCTTCAATTTCATTTTTTGTATTTGGTAATAGTGAATAATGGCATCTTTATATAGTGGACCCATTAGATATTTTGCAAGTTGAGGAAAAGTCTAGAAACTTGGAGAAAGTTTGAGAAATTTCCATTTAAACTAGAAATCATTATTCATCCAGAATTTGACTTGCGCTTTTGACCCGGTTCTATTTTGATTTTGGAAAAATGTATAACGTGGAAGTTGTAGGTCTCGTTCTAAGCTTTCCGAAGATATAAAATTCATAAAATTTCGAGTTTGTATGAAAAAATTATGCCCAAACTACTATATATATTACAAAAGGGGCATACGTTATAGTTTCTTCTCGGGACCTCGAGAAATTTACCGATCGTTCCCAAAGTCTTTTCATGACTGTATTTGAATTCATTCATGATTTATTTTACAATCCTTTGTCCTGTACAAAATATCATCTTAGGTAGTAGTAATATCTACCGGTCGTTACAAATTCTCCCCTCATTAAATAGGATTCGTCATCGATTTCTCTTTGGCGTCTATCTCGTGGTTTCCTTGATCTTCTAGTCTCTATCCTTTATTGGCTACTTAATACTTCTTCCTAGGTCCTCATTTTATAACAATTCTGCTGAGTACTTCTTGACTATCGTCCTTCTGTTCTTTCCGCTTTTCCTTATACTCTTGTCCCTAAGATCCCTTCTTTATAGACCTTCACTCATGCCTAATGATTCCTTAACGTGATCAAACTTTCAATAGCTGGTTTCTTGATTTCCATCGAGGATCCTAATATCTAATACCGATACTTAATATTTCTCTATTCCATTTGTCAATCTTAACCTTAGAATCATTTCATACTTTAGTTGTATCTCATCGATTCCTCCCTCCTAATATTTTCCTTGTACTTCATTATTCTTTACTTCATTTTATCGACTACTATAGACTTTCTTGGTCTATTTTGTCTTTCTTACTTGAATTTTCTCTCCACATTCTTATTACATCCCTAAGTTCTTGCCACCCTTTGATTTTTATTCTATCCTAACCTAACAACTTCCTTCCCGCCTTCTCAAAATCTCACCTGATCGTTCAGCGAATTACATTATTGATCTTTCTTTTCTATTCTTCTGTTTTACGTCTCTCGACAACGACTTTATATTAACTTATTTTTCCGTCCCAAAAAACCATCCCAAACCCGTAGGGGTTTGGTCTTCTTAAGTTAAGACTGGGTACCTTACTGTAACGACCCGGATTATTTTAGCATGTCTGCGTGAATTTTATTTTTCGCGTGTGCGGTCACGTCCTAGCGCAATGTCAATTTTTAATATAAAATAGGGATTTGCTTTTCAAGAAATTAATTAGAAAACAATAATAATTACACTTGAGGGATTGAATTGAGAATTACCTTATTAATAATAATAATTCTAGATATTTCTATATATATATATATATATATACACATGTATTAGTATTTTATTTTATTCACACACCTAAATAATATCCATAAATCTAGATTTTTCCTTTGTTATTATATAAGCATATACACGTGTAAAATAAAGAAGACACACAGTACGCACAGCACACATAGGACACTCAACTCACGCACACACACAGCTCACAATACACACACTGGTCACGCTGAAACAGAAAAGAAGAAGCATGGAAGAAACCGAGCAGAAAGAGAGAAGCTGAGAAGAAAAGGAAACAGAGGAGAAAGCAGGAGAAGTCGAAAGAAAAAATATAGGAAACAAGGGCAGAAAAATAGTAAGTATACTACAGCTAGGATTTTCTTGAGAATGATGAATTTGCCATTTGGGTTTTTAGTTGAAATTTAAAATTTGGGTTTAGTAATAAGATTGAAATGATGTAAGAGTAACCTAGACTTGAAACTCAAGATAAAATTAGATTTATTTTTCAAAATTAGAGAGGCTGTGAATTTGGGGAAATTGATTTGGAACCTTAAAAGTTTGGAAATTTTGGGGCTTCCTTATTTTGGTGAAATTCATTATACTGAGATGTGAATTAAATGCTTTGATTCTGATTTTTGATTTGTGTTAACGAAAATGATTCGAGAGTGTGTAAAGGCCATTATGGCTGAAATTGATGAAGGATTGGAGGCTTGGGTTTGCATTATGTATTTATGTTTAATGTATTTTATGAAATGTTTAGTTACAAGGTTATGGAAATTGTTTAATTTATTTTCAAAACTGGTTCATGATGACTACTTTGGCCGAATGGTGGCTGAGAAAAGGGAATGGATTCTTTGCAATAAGGTAGTATTATAAACATAAAATAAATGATTTTGTGTTATGTGAGTGTATGTTTGGCAGAACATATGATGGGATTGTATTGTCTTGTTGATGCGTTGTCTTGGGACATTAGTGATTATATAAGCCATATAGATGAACTAAATTTATGACATTGAAAATGTGGTATATAGGTTGTGTATTTGGTAATGGTATTGTTTTATGCATATTGAACTATGATAGCAATGGATTTAATGTCTCATGGCCATATTGAGAATAATAAAGTTTGGGAACAGTGTGTATGTGAATGTATAGATATAGACGTAGGTTATAACGTTTGTGAAGGTGTGTGATAGTAGGTTAGAACATATGTTATATATAAGTAATGTAAATGATATATAAAGACTGATAAGCGGGGTGCGACTGTTGATAAGTTTAAACGAGATTGTGTATAAGGGAATGTAATGGCGAGTGCGATTTGTTAGAGTATTTTTAATAAGAAAAATGGGAATTGAATTTGTATAATGAATTTACTCTAAGTGATGATTGGGGTGTACTGATTTGAGAATGAAAACACTAGACCTCTTTTGAACCGTGTTATAAAGAGAGTGAAAGAAGATGGTGTATGTGAGTATGTAATGTATTATAGTATGTAAATATGATGGAAATGATAACATAGATATATGGGTATGATTATGAAGCATAGGTTGGTATAGAACTGGAAAATCAGAATTGAATAAAAGTGCTGACGGGTATAACAGCGAAGTAAGTAAGTGAATAAGCATAAATTTGAAATTAGTGATTAAAGTTCATAGATGTAAGTTATAGTAGCGTTAACGTGTGTTAATTTGAGCTTGTGTTATGAAAATATATAAGGAGTGAAATCCATGTATCATTAATGGGTAGGAATACATCAACATATGCATGAGCATATATGATAATATGAAATAAGCATTCATTAAAGCATGATTAGGGAAAGTAAAAGCATTTAAAATATATATATAGTGTGTGGTGTGTGTGTGTGTGTGTGTGTGTGTGTGTGTGTGTGTGTGTGTGTGTGTGTGTGTGTGTGTTATCATTTCTAGAAGTTAAATTAAAGTTAAGAATGATTTTAAAGATTCAAAGTGTTTCTAAGAAAAGTTCTCAAATGCTTTTGAGTAAAACGTATTTCAGAAAATGTTTTCTTACAGTTTTGAGATTAAAGCATGAGTTTTATATTTTTGGGGCATGAGGAAAAAACTCACCCCAGTATGCAACTTGACAGATACTATGGAATTGACGGATTCAGAGACATGAAATGTTTAAAAATACGGGGCGGTGCCTCGAGGCGGCCGGCCATTGAGGCGCGATGTGGACCTCCTCGAGGTGGTGAGGCGGGCGCCTCGATCCAGAAATCGGAAAAATAATTCAAAATACATTCATTTCTTCAAAATTCATAGTATGTTCAAAAAATAATTGATAAGTAATCCAAAATACATTACTTTCTTCATAATTCATAGTATGTTCAAAAAAAAATTGATAAGTAATCCAAAATACATTACTTTCTTCATAATATTTCACTGAAAATATATAAACGAACATATATTGGGTATGTATAGAAACATCGGGCATTAATAAAATTATCCACAATGGACTACAATTATTATTAATACATGTAACAACTTAACAAGATACAAATTTCACTTAACATTATTTCATTACAGTATTACACAAATTCATTTAACCTGATTTCTCATTACAGTATTACATAAATTCATTTAACATGCTTTCAATTTTCATTACACAAATTCATTTAACATTATTTCAATTTTCATTACACAAATTCATTCAATTTTCAAGTAAAAATCATTATATACTCGCAATGGACGAAACTGAGAGCCTGAGAAGCTGAAGACAAAACGCCGAGAAGCTGAAGAAGACACGCCGAGAAGCTGAAGACGAAACGCCGAGAAGTTAAAGAAGACACGCCGAGAAGCTGATGCGTCGATGCTGAGAAGAGAAACCCTAGACGAAATTGAGAAGATGCGTCGATGCTGAGAAGAAACCCTAGACGAAGATGGAATGAATTTGTAAAATGATTTTACGCTTATTTTTTTTATAAAGAAGTCAAAACGACGACGTTTTGGCACCCCCAAAACGTCGTCGTTTCAATGGTAAAATAAAAAAAATGGCACAAGAACGCGAGGCGGCCGCCTCAGACCGCCTCACGCCGAGTCGGCATGAGGCGGCCTGAGGCGGCCGCCTCATCGGTGTAAGGCGGCCGCCTCGGTGGTTAGCGTATAAGGCGGCCTCCTCGACGCGCCGACGCCGTGAGGCGGTGCGAGGCGGTCCGAGGCGGCCGTCTCGAAATGTATTTTTAACACTTGAGACATGTGCACATGTTGAAGACTGAGGGGATGCCTCAGATCCTCCAGTTGAGCTAGGGGGATGGCGATACGTTACGCCCCTAGACCCCAGTTTTTGAGCTTGGGTGGTAGCATAGATCCGCACCCCCAGCTCCAGTTTGTGGCTTGGGGGACGGCGATACGTAATGCCCCAAGACCACCAGTTTCAGGGCAAATATGGCATGCTTTGGGGGACGGCGATATGTAACTCCCCAATGTCATGGGTTTGCTTATCTGGCTCTAGGGCGTATGGGGGACGGCGATACGTAACGCCCCCATGCGTCAGTTTTTCAGCAGACACTCAGATATCAGCTTTTCAGAAAAGGAGTTTTGAAATATCAGATTTTCATAAAATAGTTTTCAGAAATACAGATTTCAGATAGAGACTTCAGTTTTCAGAAACAGTTTTCAGATGAACGGTTTTAGAAACAGTTTTTAGAAAATAGTATTTCAGAAAGACATGTTTTATAAAGAGTTTCAGGAAATAGTTTCTAGAAAATAGTTTTTCAGAACGAGATTTCAAAAAAAAAATTTATAAAAAACATGACTTGATAAAGTAAATTATAATTCATAGTTATACATAAAGATCATATATTCTTGAAAATCATTTGAGATGCATATAGTTGATAATGACGCATGACAGCATTGTTACGTTTATTTGCATACCATGTCTGTATGAGTTATATAAGAGTAACTTTTGTGAATGTTAATGCATAATAATATGACCACATCTATATGTATGCATGCATGATTTAAGGTTGTGTGATAAATGTTTAATAGAGAGAATAGTTTATAATTCCGATTTGATGATATTTCAATGAGATAAAAAGGAGATAATTATTAATAAATGTCGAACTAGAATGGCAAAGAAAAAGTAGGCAAGTATCAAGATATCAGAGTAGCGCAGCGAAAGCATGGTAAGGCTTGACTTAGTGACTTAGAAAATAGAAACTTGTTACTTATATTAGGGATGTTGAACAAAAACAAGATATAATAGTAGAAAGACTGGTAGCATGTAATATGGAAGTAAAGATGGATAAGAGTAATATGGTTAATTCTTAACTTAGTAATGAAAGAGATAGAGATTTACTCTTCATGTGATGAATGTTAAGCTTTGGTAACTAGTAACTTGTTTATTAAATGAATAAGAACCATAGAACTAATTTAGACTTTGTAGATATTTTAATAACCTTATAGGTAATCAGGTTAATACAGAAACAGAACTAAGTTTTGGGCATTTGACGCTCAAGTAATGAGCATAGTTACTTCTGAGTCTTATAACTCACACCATAATAGTTTTTGAGTTTTGCAGGTTGGTGACTTGATCGGTCGACCACAGACATCAGAGCTTAAGAAGCCGGATAGCAGCATTGCAGTCAGCCAGTCACCAGATCTTGGGAGTGTAAGGGTTACGTTGTATAAGTGTAGTTGTAACAGAATTTGAGTTGTATAAGTTAATTGTAAAAGTTTTTTTTTTATGCATATTTTCGGGCATGGAGCCCAGTTGTATTATGTCTTGAGTTATGGTTTTAGTGTATATTATGTGTTTGGGCCTTATAGGTTGTATTGAGGTGCTGGACTTCGATCCAGGTTGCATGACTTTTAGCAGAGGTCATGCCGAATTTTCATCGGATTCAGAGGCTTGTGGAGTCAGGATTAGCCTGTCTCATGCCGGTAGCATCCTGGCTTAGGCGGGATGTTACACTTACATGATCCTTTTTTTTATTTCTTTTTCTTAGTATTCTTTTCATCATTTCTTTATTTTACTCGAAACTTACTTAGTCTATGTTTTATCCTTAGTCTATATCTTACTATAGGTCATCTTTTTTTTCTTATTAGCTAATTTGATGTTATTCTTAAGGTTCATTCATTTTTGTCTTTTATCATTACTCTTGTATTTTCTTCTGGCATACTTTAAAGTTATACTTCAGTATCAATCGAGGGTTGGGAGGGTAGGAGTTAATCTTAAGATTCTTCTGTTGTAGTATTTCGATGATCTATATCTTAACTGCGAATTTTATGTACACCAACCTGGTATCTCTTTTATACTGGATATTACCACAAAGCTTTTTTGAATTATCTCTTCTTTACTCCAAGTTCTTCTTTTTCATCATTTAATCATTTTACATTCTATGCAAATCCTTCTAGAAGCATAATCTCAAACAAGTTCCCTATGATGTCTCTCTATCCGTTATGTTACATAACTTCCTTCGATTACTACTACTAAATTCCCATTATTATCATTCTTAAGGGACTTATTCTGTTATAAAGATTCCTTCTTAATCTTAATCTTCATACTCCTAATTTCTTACTCTTTCAAAAAATCTATTATCTTCAAATACTAAGGTCATACTCTACATTTTTCCTAAAATCATTCTTAATGCTATAAGATCTTTGATAAGTTGGTTACTTCTATTTCTGTGAATTATCCGCCATGTTCTTTGTACTTACTTCCTTGAGGTTCTAGGTCTTCTATAAAGTCTTCCACGCTATCTTCGTTTATTGTAACATTGAATATCCATCATCATGCTCCTTATCTAACCCCTTTTATTTGCTTTCTTATATTCTTGAAACTTCTTAATCCTCCTTAACATAGTTTCTTGGATACTTTATATCTTTAGGTCCTCATAACGCTCCGTTAGATTGGGACATGAAGTTCATTATTCTTTTAATTACCCCGAAGTCCCTATTTATTTTATTGTCTCCAACTCTTTTTCTTATTTCACTATTCGTACTAAATCTTCCTACTACTTCAATTTCCTTTCTTACTAAACGCTATGTTCGATTTCCAGTAACACCATTGGGTAATTGTTATGATGATTTCCTTTTATTAAGTTCTAGGGTCCTACAATTGTCGTTGATTCAATCACTCCCTTACTATCTCTCACAATTCTCACACCATTCGTATACTTAATTCCCTTCCTATACTTCTTATTATTAAGACCAATTGTGGGTTATTTCTTTATTTGTTTTAGGATCTCATCATTATGTTCTTGTTATAAACCTTGAATTGATCACTTGTCCTATCATCCATACTGATACTCTTATAACTTTTTTAAGTACTTCCAATCTTATAGGTTTATTCTTATACTTATCTTTATGCTTTCCTACAAATCCTTACTAGCTCAGTTTATCTGTGGTTTATACGATATCTGACTTTCTTAATCTACGAACTATCTTAAGTGTCTCATTCTTTATACTCTCAAAGCTTCTTTAATCTTTCTCCTAAGTGAATGTTCCTGTCAAAATCCTTTTTATCTCTTAAATATATCCCTATTTGGTTTTCCTCACGGTCATATATACTAATAGGAACTGTTCACATCTTCATTAATTCTTTTCTTTATGTCTCGGAAAGTTTCTTTATCCTTGTTCTAATATTTTACGTTCTGATGGAATCCATTGCTCATGTAAGATAGGTATGAGATATGCTCTATCAAGGTAACTTCTTTAACTGGTATCTCGAAGGAGTGAAGATCTGGGCAGGTAAAAGTCCTATCCATTGGATCTATTGACTATAGGGAACTATCTATTATTCTAGTCGTCATTTCATATTGTTTGTCTAAAATTTAGTTTCGAAGGACCTAAAGTCTTTCTTTCTCTATTGACATCTTGTTGTCCATTAAAAAGTTCCTTGATCGTCCTTGGTTTTCTTTCTTCTTCTATTTTTATAACGGTCTTTGGTTAACCATAGGATTCACTACCAATACAAAATGGTTTTAATGATATTGAACCGACTTAGAGGAATTCTTCTAATTATGAAGGGTATCTTACTCAATGAAATAACATTTTCTTTAATCCTTTCACCTTCTATTCCGTTCTACTCTTGCTACGTTTATCTTTACTACTAGTCTTGGTATTATCTTTTATTACTTAACTTCCTGTCTCTAATTCATATTTCCATAGATCCCTTCATTTCTTATCTTTTTCTATTTCCCTATCTATATCTATTTCTGTATGATACTCCTACTTCTCATATCCTTATTCTCCATCATTGCTATAGGTTTATACTATGGTACACTATTTTACACCTTATTATGTTACTTTGTAACCTCTAACTCTCTTTGCCCTTTCGAGTTTATCCTTGTATATTCATATGGATTTCTACTTAACTTTAGACTGATATGTCTTCCAAATTCCTGGGCAAACTCTTATCCGATCTCATACGGTCATCTATATCTAGTGTCACTGAAGAGTATTTGAAGGTTAGATAGTTCAAGGTTTTATCTTCATCAAATTTGCTGGGAAAAGGTAACTAACCATTTCCACTACTTACTTGGGAATCAAAGTCGGAGTTTGAGTATCTAGAATCCTTTTTGGCATCTAGACCCATTGGAGCTCTCAAGACTATCTTGGATTTCTTACTTCTGTTGTCCCTCTGGTTATTCTTCGTTATTCGGGGAAATTCACTATCTATGAAAGAATCTCGAAAACTATTGGGTTACTTGGAAGAATTTCTTGAGTGGAAATAGAATCTTAACTTTACTAGGCACTCTAATACTTATTGGGGCTTCATTACTTTCTCTTTCTGCCATAAGCTCTTGTATTTTACCTACTGTCCTGGTTTTATGTCCTCTATCTTGTCTTACTTCTCTTCTAACTTTACCTCTCTTTTCTGCTTTCCTAGGTAGATATCCTTGGGCTTTTTATTTCTTTATATCTCTATACATCTCTGTCTCTAACTAGTTCAAACTTTTAGGTATCTTTTCTTCTAGTCTCCTCTTTTCTCTTTTGCTATTTTCTCATCTTTCTTTGGGAATTTTCAGTCTGGTTTCCTAACTTATTCGGGACTTCGGAAAATAATCTAAGATTACTACGGAGTGATCCTTAACTATGATGAGGGAAGTGGAATTTAATAGCTGAGAAAATATTTACTAACCTGTCTCAGAAGCTTTGAGGACGTACTCGAGGATCGGATACTAGAGAGGTAGTGCCTCATATATGGGTATCCCGGACATACAACATATACAAGACCCCAAGACTTTGCCCACTGCAGTCACTGACTCCCTGGACCATGCTCTTATACCATCTTTGTAACATCCCCGATCTAGGAGATGTTACCGGCAGGGGATAGTAGTGCTAACCCCATAAGCCTCTGACTACTTGACTGTGTTCTAAGCAATACGATGTCATGCAAGGAACTATAACCCAATTTAAAATACTTTTGTTTCTCATATCTATGTAATGACAATACTTATCCTCACACATAACAACAGACACTTATAAAGACTCACACTTCATAAATACATGAAACTTTAAATTGACACTGACTAGATTCTCATGCAATATGACCCAATGTTGGTGGACTCCATCCCTGATGACTGCATTAGTATCCATCCTCCCGAGCTTGTCCCCCTGGAATTCCTACAAAACAATTTCCACGCTAGAGAGGGGTTCGAACGTAATACGATCTAAGTGAGTGAACAAAACTGAAAACTAAAGTAAAGGTCTTTTAACTTAAAAAAACCCATTTTAAAATATCTTTTATGCAAACCCTATTCTGAAAACTTAATCATTCTGAAATCTGTCTTTAAAACTCTGGGTTTGAGAAATCTATTTTCTGAAATTCTGAAACTCTAAAAACTGTATTCTGAAAATCTGAAATCCGAAAACTGAAAAATTTTCTTAAGTCTGAATTTATATCTGAAAACCTGGACTTATTAGGGCGTTACGTATCGTCGTCCCTCATACGCCTAACTGGAGCCAGTAATGCAAATCCATGACTTTGGGACGTTACATATCGTTGTCCCCTAAAGTATGCCACTATTGTCTCAGAAACTGGTGGTCTTGGGGCGTTACGTATCGCCGTCCCCCAAGCCACAAACTGGAGCTGGGGGTGCGGATCTATGCTACTACCCAAGCTCAAACTGGCGTCTAGGGGTGTTACGTATCGCCATCCCCCTAGTCCATCTGGAGGATCTGAGAGCGTCTCATCAGTCCTTAACATGTGCACATGCTATCTATATCTGTCAATTCCAACTGTATCTCAAGTTACATACTGGGGTGAGTTTTTACCTCATGCCCCGGAAAACATGAAAACTATGCTATAGATCATAAAACTGTAACACTGTTTCTTGAAAAGCATTTTCTTTCTCAATGCATAATTAAATATCATAGTAACTGAAAGAAAAATTTCTAACTCCCTAAGCGTAAAAATATAAGTCTGTATGAAAATGTGAAATAAAAATCAGTTGAAAGAAAAAGTGTCAACTCACAGTGCTTAGAGACTGGAAGGAATTATACTGCTTGTCGAAGGATATCGAATTTCCTACAATGGTATTAAAAGTGATAACTTGATCAGACTTAGAAGCTATGAGATGAATTATAGAACAAGGCTAAACTGACTAGTTTTAGGTATGAAAAATTATGATCCGTTATATAATGTAGTATTAACAAGAAATGCCAGCTAGGGAACTGATTTAGGGTCCTAATGGTGATCTTAACTATGCTAGGGTGGAACTGGAACTGTCCAAAATCAATTCGGAAACTAAAAGAAAATGCCCTATTTTTCTGCCTCGCGTCGCGACGCTGGGTCCTTCCTGCGTCGCGACGCGCGCCTGCTTTCCAGATTTCTGGATTCTTTGCTG
Source organism: Zanthoxylum bungeanum (assembly GCA_019454045.1). Lineage (NCBI taxonomy): Eukaryota > Viridiplantae > Streptophyta > Magnoliopsida > Sapindales > Rutaceae > Zanthoxylum > Zanthoxylum bungeanum. Next base: position 40,592 of record SKCR01033649.1, on the reverse strand, counting down.
CAATGCGAATTCTGCCTAATTTTATCCTTAATTCTCCATATCATTCCCAACACACAATCCATCCATTTATATCAATTTCTCACATCTTAAACTACCATATTAACATCATCATTCACTCATTTATTCATCAAATTAACATTACTAAATAATTCTCCAAACATTTCAAACTCAATTATCCAACATCACAACCCATTTCTTCACTTCCATTCTAACACTTCCAAGCTACAAACCAACCTTTCCTACATCATTTTACATTCTATTTCATCAACTAAACTTCTAATCCATCATGAATTTATCTTTTTACTCAATTTATCAACTCTACCCATTTTCACCCAAATAAAATAAATGAAGTCTACAATCTCATTTATTGACTAAAAACACAAGGAATCACACAATCATCATTATAATCATGTTCTTTAACATTACATAATTACCAATTCATTAAACAAAACATTTAAAGAAAATTGGTCATGGATTTTTACCTTTCTTTTCTTGCTTAATTCTTGTTCATCCTCCAAATCCCTCATGCTCAACTTGCTTGATCATTTATCTTCTTCTTCTTCTTTCTTCTTCTTTCTTCTTCTTCTCATTCTTCCTCTTCTTCCTTTCTTCTTTCCCTCTCTTTTTCATTTCTTCCCTCTCGGTTTCCATTCTCTTTCTTTCTCCTTCAATTTCGTTTTTTTGTATTTGGTAATAGTGAATAGTGGCATCTTTATATAGTGGACCCATTAGATATTTTTCAAGTTGAGGAAAAGTGTAGAAACTTGGAGAAAGTTTGAGAAATCTCCATTTAAACCCAAAATCACTATTCATCCATAATTTGACTTGCAATTTTGACCAGGTTCTGGTCCGATTTTGGAAAAATGTATAATGTGAAATTTGTAGGTCTCGGTCTAAGCTTTCCGACGATATACAATTCATAAAATTTCGAGTTCGTATGAAAAGGTTATGCCCAAAATACTATATATAGTACGAAAGGGGCATACGGTACAGTTTCTTCTCGGGACCTCGAGAAACTTACCGATCATTCCCAAAGTCTTTTCATGACTGTATTTGAATCCCATCATGATTTATTTTACACTCCTTTGTCCTGTACGTAAAATATCATCTTAGGTAGTAGTAATATCTACCGATCGTTACAGCCGTGCCACGTGTCATCAATCCAACGGTGCCGACAAACCAGAAGTCGACACGTGTCGAGTCGCGACGCCAAAGGCTTTGGCGTCGCGACGCTGGGAGCCTACCGAGGCCTATAAATTGAGCCCAGTTTTCTGATTTCAGATGTATCATTCTCTCTGAATTCTATGATATAAATAGGGAGTTCTCTGCTTAGTTTCTTTAAATTTCAGTTTTGTAATTAATTTTAATTACGTTCTGTAATAGTAAAAGTAATTCTACTTTTTGTAATAGTAATAGTAATTTATTTTTACTTTTTACTATTACAGTTTTACTATTCAACCATGAGGATGTAACTTCCCCCGGCTAGGGTGAAAGGTAATTCTTTTACTATTGCTATTTAGATTAATCTCCGTTAAATATAATATATTTACCATTTAAAATTTGACTTAATGAGGATACTGTCATATTGGTCTGTTGGCTATTCATTTTAAACTGGTTAAACCAGACTAAGCAATGATACCGCCAGATTGGTCGGTTGGTAATTAAATTTTCTTACCGCCTAAATGGCAGGTTTATTTTGATTTCGCATTTATGACTGGTTGGACTTAATTTGACTTAATCAGGTTACAGCCTATATGACTGGTTGGTAATATCATCACGAGTTAATATATTATATTAAGGGAGATATATAAATAGTAAATTGTAGAAGTTAATTCCTTTTGCCTTAGCATTTTATTTTATTGTAATTTACTTTTCAATATTTACTTTTCCGCATTTACTTTTCAGCATTTTTATTTTATGTCTTTTATTTCACTAACTCTAGTTATGTGTCGTAACTAAGTTAGTTATCTAGGGTTTTGATGAAATCCAATATCAATGGTTTATAAAGGGTTAGATTATAGTTTGGGTAATATAAAGATTTATTTATTGAGTCTTAAGCTTAATGCTTTTAATTAACTGGCCATTAATAAAATTGAAATGGTAAACTTAAAATGAACTTGGAAAATGGATTTTAGGTTTAAGACCTTAGACTTAATAGCCCACGATCTTCCTTGATGATAGATAATCATTTAATAGATTTTCTTACATGATAAGAATATACCTGTCGGACGGGGGTAGCCATATTGGAACTTAATCTTAATGAATCCAGGTAATTTGGTTGACATAGACATATGGTTTAATTAGGTTATACTGGGTATTTGTAATTGACTATCAGAAGAGGCTTTTACATAATTTAGTGTTCCAGGTTAATAAATCAATATATTACCCAACTTTAAGAAAACCACTTCATCTTTAAAATGATATTTGAAGAAATCACAACCCTAGTTTTATAAATTTGAATTTTTCTCATCCTACTTTTACGCAATTTTATTTATTTGTTTTTAAATTTAGAATCATCACCATTTCAAATCAATCAAATAACCTGTTAGATACTAGTAATCACTTGACCTCATAAAATTAATAGATTAGGTATTAAATCCTTGTGGGATCGATACTTTTTATACTACTTGAACGATATGTGCGCTTGCGTTATACACGTGTGTAAGCACCAGTCAAGTTTTTGGCGCCGTTGCCGGGGACTTATTTATCTTACATTATTAGTTTTGAGGTTAGATTTGTTACTTGTATCCAATTTCTTTTTACTTATTGTTTTGTTTTCAATTATTTCAGGTTCTCAGACACTTCATGAGAAGAACCAGAAGCTTTGAAGTCCGTCCGCTTGACCCCTGTAGGGGTTTTTAGGGGCTAAATCCGGTAAATCAGCGGAAGCGGTGGAAAATCAAATTTCCGATTTCAAAACTTTTTCTCGGATTAATTAAATAAACATATTTATTTAATTATCCAATAATCAAATTATGAAAACAAAATTCAGTAAATCATATTTAAGTGAATTTACTGAATTGCCCTTACACTTGGTACTTTGTTCATTTTAGTCCGAAATTGATCAAATCAATTTTGAATGATTCTAAATCATTTATAAGATGAACTTAGCATGTTCAAAACATCAAAACACCAAGGCAACCAAAATCCCCAAATTTCTCTCATTTGGCCGAGAACCTCCAAAGGGGGGGTTGTGCATTTTGTGATTTCATGCTTCAAAACACATCAAGATGTAATCCAATCAACATGAAACTTTATATGCATCATATACACATCCTTATATACAACATAAATGAAAAGCCCCAAATTTGGAAGTGGTTATGAACCCTAATTTTTCAATTTCTTCAAATTTGTCAAATTAGACCAAATTGGTTAAATCAATTACTTTAATCATAATTCTTCCATCCAATCAAAGTCTCAACACAATGAAACAACTCAAGATCAAATCTAGGTCATCTTAGAGTGAGTCAACAACTCAAGATTAGCAACAAGGTTTCCAAAACCAAAAAAGAATACTTATAACTACAATAGTCACAGGCTTAATGCCTATGTGACCAAGCCGCATATGCCAAAGTTTAGTATTATTAATTACAGTATTTAAAATATCTTTTGAAGTTTGCAATGTATAATGACCATGCTGGTTTGGACAACAAAGTATCTGAATATTATTTCTATCATATAAATATAAAGAACTATTCTTAATATTAATACAAAAGCCTTATGTATCCAATACAAAAAGTGATATAATATTAGCTACACATCCAGGTACAAAATGGCATTCATTTAACAAAAGTGTCCCATTCGGCAATGAGATCTCGCATACTCCCAGTGCAACTGCATCCAAAGAGTCTCCACTCCTGAATCGCAACTGCATCTCTCCGGGCTTCAGCCTTCTACTTTCCTTCAGCACCTACAACGAATTGCAAATGTGAATGGAACAAGCAGAATCTAAAATCTAGTTGGATGTAACGGCTTCACAAGCCAAAGATAAATCAATAACTAGAAAAATAAATGTACCTGATGTAGATGCTCTATCTCTCCTCAGCTGGGCGATGTTATCAGGACAGTTCATTTTCCAATGCCCGACTTTGCCGCAGTGGTGGCATTTGTCTTCAGAAGCCCTCTTGGGCTTAGCAATCTTCGCCTGTTGTTGAGGACCAAAAGCCTTCTTCTTCTTTCCTTTCTTCTTCTTTCTCTTGGACCATCCTTGGGAATAAGTAGAAAGAGAAGTAAATCTAGGAGGGCGAGTCGGTACTCCCTTCTTAAGGTCCTCTTCTGCCGTGAGCAATATCCTATGTAGCTCCTGGTAGGTACAGACAGTCCCATTCATGTTGAAGTACATCACGAACTGGCGATATGAAGCTGGAAGCGAATAAAGAATGACACTCTTACCGAGAATGTCACTCAAGATGAGATTATGTTGCCTCAATTGATCGATCAAATCGATCATCTGAAGAACATGTGGGCTAACATCTTGCCCCTCATCCAGACGCGCATGGAACAGTTCCATTGCGACTTTGTGAATAATCACTTGTTCTTGGTTCTCAAACGATTGTCTCAATCGCGTAATCATACTATACGAATCTAGCATACTATAATATTGTTTCTTGAGTTTATGAGACAGTGAACCATGGATGTATGATTTAACCCTTAAATCATCATCCTTCCAAGTTTCATAAACTTGGTGTTCCTCCTCCGTAGCATCTGCACCCACAGCAAGGGGCAACGGACCCTCAAGAATATATCCCAACTTTTCGGAATCGAGGACAATCCTCAAATCCAATTCCCTGTCAGCGAAGTTCTCAGCGCCTTTTAGTTTGTTCGCATCAAGCATACGCGCAAACTGATTTGTGGATTGTGCCGCCATCGTAAATTTATCATATAGATCACGAAAAACGGTTAGCAGAAATTAAGCAGTTTCATATAATATCAAAAGCATAAACTAGATCATGGATTTTTAATCTAAAAATGCCCCTCCCACTAAATCATGCAATACTGTAATCCCCAAACAGAATACAAAGATTTAATAATTAAATTAAATATAAATAGTGAAAAGTGAAAAGTGGACCCTGTGAATATATTTCATCTCACAGCAGAGGCACGGTCTCGCCTACGTATATTCATCAGGTAGACAACTCATTTGTCAATCACTTAATAGTGACTCCTGGGTTTCCGGTCCTGGTCGTTTCTCATTGTCGCTGCGAAGGCAGACCCACAAGGAGACGTACCAAGGTTAAACTCGTCAATGATAAACTCAAGTTACTTACGTAATCCTGACAGCTATGGCACGTTCAGAATTCCACTTTCGCTTGAATTTATCTAGTATCTAATATACATCCGGTATAAATAAATCTCTATCGGCTACACCCTCACAGTAGAGGCACGGTCTCGGATGTAGTCACAGAGAAGTATTCCTAAACTGTATTGACAAGACGGACCACATAACATGCATCAAATACATAATTACATCAAACCTTATTAATTAGGGATTTTCCACTAAGTGTCATACACCCTAAATCTAACCGAATTATATTATAATAAGCATGCATAAAGGCAAGAAAACATGATGAAACATTGATTTAATAAAGGCTAATCATTTTAGGGGGCCTAGAATCAGACTCGCTCTGATACCATTTTTTAGGGGTTTTTAAGGGCTAAATCCGGTAACGCAGCGGAAGCGGTGGAAAATCAAATTTCCGATTTCAAAAATTTTTCTCGGATTAATTAAATAAACATATTTATTTAATTATCCAATAATCAAATTATGAAAACAAAATTCAATAAATCATATTTAAGTGAATTTACCGAATTGCCCTTACACTGGTACTTTATTCATTTTAGTCCGAAATTGATCAAATAAATTTTGAATGATTCTAAATCATTTCTAAGATGAACTTAGCATGTTCAAAACATCAAAATACCAAGGCAACCAAAATCCCCAAATTTCTCTCATTTGGCCGAGAGCCTCCAAGGGGGGGGTTTGTGCATTTTGTGATTTCATGCTTCAAAACACATCAAGATGTAATCCAATCAACATGAAAATTTATATGAATCATATAAACATACTTATACACAACATAAATAAAAATCCTCAAATTTGGAAGTGGTCATGAACCCTAATGTTTCAATTTCTTCAAATTAGACCAAATTGGTTAAATCAATTACTTTAATCATCATTCTTCCATCCAATCAAAGTCTCAACACAATGAAACAACTCAAGATCAAATCTAGGTAATCTTAGAGTGGTTCAACGACTCTATATTAGCAACAAGGTTTCCAAAACAATAAAAGAATACTTATAACTACAATAGTCACAAGCTTCTATCAAGCTCAACACTTTCAACAAAATTTTCATCATCAAAAACACAAAGAATAAAGAAAAGAATAACATAAGAACATCACAAGATGTAGCCTAGATCCTAAGGAACATTTTCCTTTCTAATAGTAAGTTGAAGAAACTTACTAAAATCCAAGCTTTTCTTTGTTTTAGCCTTTCTTCCTCTCAAGCTTTCTTTGTTGCTTTTAATGGAGTTTATGTCAAAGTGTATTATGTTAGAAAGTGAAATGAAATGAAAATAATATATACTTGTTACACTTTAGCCTTGGCCGAAAATCACAAGCATGTATTTGGCAATTTTAATTTCAATTTCACTTAACAAAAATTTGATCAAGTTGATTAAATATCTAAAAATACTTTATTAGATATTTATAACTTGGTCAACAAAGTCAACTTAATAATTTTAAATGAAATATCCAAAGTTAAGATATTTATTTTTTAATTAATTTAATCAATTAACAATTAAATAATTAATTAATTAATTAAATACAAATATATTAAATATATGTATTATATTTACATTAAATATCAAATACATATATTCATTTAGGATATAAGTCAAATATCTCAATTTGACTATTAATTAATGTGTATTTAAATTAATCAAGTATTAAATGTAAATACACAATAATTAAGCAAATGACTATCGGGTCCCTTTAGCATGTATCTTGCGTTTAACCTTTAAACGATTTTATAAATAATCAATATTATTTATAGATGTTGCTCTAGTACTCTACGAGTATGTTTCAATATTGAGACTCTCTAGATTCAGGTATATCCGTCACGAAATCAAATTTCGTGTCCATAATTTATCCACCCGTAAATTATGACGATCACGAATAATCTCGCTGAATCATACAGGTCGAGGTCATGGAAAATGTATAATTCCTCCGTCACATGTATCCGGATAAATCCCAGAGATATAGATGTAAACGTCAAATCTCTATAGGGATTATCCAGTCGACTATTCTATTAGCAATCTCTAAAAGAATGTTTAGAACTAGCTTCTAAACTTTACCACGGGCCCATGGTTTTATCTGATTGCTAATCATATGGACTACATATGCTCTGGTACACAGAACTGACGGATCCTATCTTGATACACATATGACACCCTGAGGATCTATCTACACCCAACGAACAGACGGAGGTCTGATCTAAATAGATCGGTGACGTGACTGCCATCTAAGTGTAGAAGATGTCTCATGTGCCCACAATGGCATCTCAAGTCTAAGAATCACAAGTGCTAATCAACCCGACAAGATTCTTATTGACGTTGGTGTACCATCTATTAAGAATCTTCGGTGAGTCGAAGGCTAGGATTTGGTCAATTAATTCTTCGGCCTTTGTTGCAGTCAGGAAAATATCTTGAACAGATTTTGTGAGGAACTCTTGTCTCTTGGCTTCCGCAACAAATACAAACATAAAATCGAAGAAATGCTCAATGTTAAGTAATCCAATGGGCTTCCGATAAATGTTCAAGTGCGTCCATGATGCTGTTGGACAATTATGACCCATAGCGTCACTATTTGTACAGATTATGGTGGTGTTGTACAAATTAACTATATGACAAAGGAGATTGTACTCTTATCTTTTGTGATTAGATCACCTAGATGTATAAATGATAGGAGGTCCCTATGATTTTTTCCTGGATTGAGAATGATATGAGACAGTATCAGTCCACGAAGGATAAATCATTAAATGTCCCTAGTAACAGTATTATCGAGATTGGACATCGATAAATACGTAAAAGACTAGTATTGCACTTGTGCGCGTTGTGAGGGCACGACGGCATAGTTCTCATATATTTGGGTATAGGATACTGTAGACAACAGAACCTGGGTGATGCTGTTCTAGGCTCGCGGCCTAGTTGGGAAGTACGAAATAACATGGAGTCGCCACCCGGTGTGAACCGGGACAAAGATTTAAGGCCGCACTCACCCCTCGCAAGGGAAGACCTCAAACCGTTGGGTTCGGAATGGTCCCTTACTTATGTCACTTGTGATGATATAATTTATGCAATGAACTAACCAAGTCTACTCAATAATCATGCTCAAGGGTACTTAGATCTAACATGTTTTTATCCAAATAATTCCACGCAATGTCATACAACGAGCATATTGAATCATTAAATCAACATGCATAAATCATTATCCTAACACATCATAAACCAATAATATGTATAAGGAACAACCTAAATATGCTTTAACAAATAAATAACAACCTAAATTAACTCATGCTTTAAAGAATAAACAAATAACCTAAAGACTATAACATTCTCAAATACAAATTTGGATGAGACGAGATATGTGTATCTTAAGTGGTACGTGGCATTGTATCCCGAGTGCAAACCATACTACCGTCCATTCGGAATCGGCTATGGGATTTATGTTCGGGTTTCCATCCGATATACCACAAAAGGGAACACATATCCCGCTCATCCAACAATCACATTATGCCTCAAACGACTCTCATGCAATTAATATCAAAATAAATAAAACAAAAATAAAGAAGATAAGTAAAAAAGGGTGCCCTCAGGTCTAACCTCTTTTGTCGTCTAAGAAAGGGCGTTACACGTCCGTTGGAAGGGAGATTGATCTGATGCTTTTCCAATTCGTCTACTCAATGTTTTCCCTCGTTGTTTTGATGCTTGGGCTGCTGTTTTAAGTTCGTTTTGCTGTTGTTTCGCTGTTCCATTTCAGGTCACTGTTTTGGTCGATTTGTGGACTGTTTTGGGTGATTTTGGTGGCTTAGGGGGTTGCGTTTGTAAGGATTTTGTAGGGAAACTTTATGGAGGTTTTTGGGATGGTGTTTAGGTGATTTTAGGACTGTTTTGTGGGCTAAGGACGCAACAAAAACTGACCAGAACAGAAGGTGATCTGCGGCAGTTCACTTGCAGTGGGAGGAGGGGTGGATTCAGGGACTGTTTTGGGGCGGAAGGGGGCTGTGTTTGGAGGGTGTTTAGTGCGAATTTAGGGCTGTGAATAAAGGTTTTTTTTGAGGGTGTTTTAAGGGCTGTGAATGGGGGCTGGAACTCGGCAATGGAGGGTTAAGTTCAGGGCTTTGGGCGTGAAGGGTGTGATGATGGAGGAAGGTACGGCAATGGAGGCTATTGGATCTTGAAGGTGCGGCAATGGAGGCTTCAGGGGATGCTTGGGCGTGCAATGGAGGCTTAAGAGAGGGCTTTAGGCGTGAGAGAGTTGTATGTGCAATGCATTTTTACTTACCTGGCTCGCCAGCTGTCACATGGTCTGCCTGCTGTGCTGAGTTGATAATGCTAAACCCTGTACCTAGGGCGTCGCGGTTGCATCTCTGTACCTAGAGTGCCGCAATGATGATGTTGGTTGTCTGGATGCTAACCCCGTACATAGGGTGTCGCAGTGACGTCTCCGTACCTAGAGAGCCACAAATGTCTGAGTGCTAACCCCGTACCTAGGGTTTCGCAGTGACGCCTCCGTACCTAGAGTGCCACAAATGTCTGAATAGTCCACATACCGTATCTGACGTGCTAACCCCGTACCTAGGGCGTCACTGTGGTCTGAATGTTAACCTCGTACCTAGGGTGTCGCAGTGACGTCTCCGTACCTAGAGAGCCACAAAATGTTTGAATGCTAACCCCGTACCTAGGGTGTCGCAGTGACGCCTCCGCACCTCGGGGGCTATCATATGAGGAATCTAGTGACTGTCTTCCCTCTTCTTTTTCCCACGTGTCCTCTGTTTGTGAATCTTTTTCTACCACTACAGATTTTATCCCATAGGGGCCCCTCCTTCTGGGTCCATCGTCTTCACTTGTATCTACAACATTTTTCCTTCCGCTATCTCACCTCTTCTCTAACTGGTTTCGGCTTCAAATCTCTTGTTGTTCCTCCCTTCCATCCTCTCCAGTCGGTCCATCATGGATTTTAGAAGGGCTTGGTTTTCTTCCCTATCTTTCCTCATGTTTTCTTCTATCTTCTCTATCCAGTCCGTAGTTGGACTTCCTGATGATCGGCGATTTCCGTCTTCTGCCATTGTCTTACCACCTGTATTGATTTTTGTCTAGATTTCCCCACAGAAGGCGCCAACTGTTGACGGCTGATTTTGGTCTCAGGGCAATATGGGAATATTACTCCCGAGACAATCCTCATTTAATAGTGAATTTGTTTGGTTATGGGGGAACCAAAATCAAATTTAGCAAAAGACAGATAAACACGCCAATCGACAAAGAGATTTAACGTGGTTCGGTGGATCAGATCCCACCTACGTCCACGGGCACAAAACTAAGGATATTTTTATTACTGAGATATGTTTCTCTGATATCTCTTGTGTTTACAAGTCTGATCGTAATGATCTTGATATTGATTCTGATCCCTCTTACGCACACTCCACCCTTCTATTTATAATAGTGTAGAAATCACATTTCTTCTCCTACAAGAATTTCCTAATTGAAACAATTTCATTTTCTCATAAGGATTCCTAGTCAAAAACTACATTCACTTCATTTATTCTACTAGGACACTGACTTATCAGTTTACCCATGAAAGTAAGACAACTTGTCATCTTATCCGTAAGAATAGGGTATCTTATCTTCTGGAGCATGTCTCGCCATATGCTCGGTCTTCATTAGTTCGGTCATGATAGTCCTTTGAGCTGAGAATGCTGCTACCGATCTGATAATGCTCGGTCATCCGAACCAAAGTGGTCGGTCACCTATCATCAAGTGTTCTGTCTCTACCTGTCCGCTTTATAACACTCATGTGGTCGGGTCGGCATTAATGATTTCGACCGAGAAGGGAATTACCCTTTTTACCCTTGTCGTACTCCTTAAATAACATAGGACCTGAAAACACAACCATCAACCACACACACACACACACACACACACACAACACACACACAACACACACACACACACACACCACACACACACACCACACACACACACACACACACACACACACACACCACACACACCACACACACACACACACACACACACCACACACACACACGTGTGTGTGTATATTTGGGCTCAAAGTTACAACATTGTTTTTTTTCCCATTATATATCATTTGCAATGACTTTTTAACCCTCAACAACTTAATTAATTACATAAAATCTGCATTAAAAAAACAAAGAAAAAGAAATAACTTCAAAAACTTTATAATATAATGCCAATGATTTGTTGATCAGAGACAATGCAACAACTAACGAAATTTAGTAGATGACTTGGTTAGATGAATTGCAAGGTTATTGATCATGTGTGCAAAATGCATCAACTGGTTTAATATAATGCAGTTTGTAGTAATAATGACAAAATAATGTCATCTCAAAAAAAAAAAAAAATTCATTGTCAAAATGAAGTAATCTGAAACTGATTCAGAATAGAATTGGAATTAATTGATAAAACACTTTATTTAATATAATAGGTTTTGATGTTGAGAACTGATTTTTAGAACTAAAGTCTAAAACTGATTTTACTCATCCTTAATTTATAATGCATCACTTTTATCATATAACACATTTCTAAATAAATCATTTATCTAGAAAAATAAAAATATACCTCTCTAGCTATATGTATTCTCAAGCCGTTTTCTTTCTACAGCTTTTCCAAAATAGTTCACAACAAATTATTTTTGAGAAAGCTTTTGCTTTTTATGGACAATTTTTTTCATTTCGCCATTATGTTTGAAGATGAATGTAATAAATTTTATAGAATAATAATATGGAGATTAAATCATGACTAAATAAAAAAAATTAAAATGACCCGTGCGTCCAAAATTCGATTTAAAAAAATGATAGAAATTTGGGTATAATATTTTTTCGGATATATTTTACCATCTTTAAATAAAGAGAAACACTTGTTTGAGACTGGCGTACAAATGATGTATATATGAATCAGGAAAATTACCAAATCCAAATTTAAGTATACCGAATTCGAATATATCCGGACTGGATCTGAAATTTGGATTCTTTAAAATTTTCACTTTTAAATTTAGATTTTTGAAAGTTGAATGTAATATCTTCTAAATTAAGTGAAATAATGTTAATAATTAAATTTAAAATAATTATTAAAAAAGTCAAATAATCAAACTGCCACTGGATCACTGCTTTTGCCATCTCTATGGCTGACTATGAATCTTTTTTATTTATTGTATTATCTTTTATGAAAACTTTTATCTTTAAAAGATTATTTTGTTAGACACAGATATCAAATACCTCAATTTGTTTGATGATTTTATGATGCAGTTAAAGATTTATTTGTTGCAGAAGCCAAAAACAATTAATATTATTGTATTATATAATTTTTTTGATAAAGACATGCATATGTTCATATGTTATTGTAAAAGGAGGATTATTGATCACCCCTCTGACAACAGCACTCCCCTTGTCCCCTTGGATATTTCCGATTTTACCCCTTTAATTTTTTGAAATTTCCTCCCTCAACAAACCAATATTCCCGAATATATATATATATATATATATATATATATATATATATTTAAAAATAACATATACTTATTTTTATTTTTTAATTAAATTTTTTATTTTATAAGTATTTTATTTTTTAAATTTATATTATTTTGCTTTATATATATATATATATATATTTATTTGTTTAATATTTACAAATTTCATATTTATTGTTATTTATTTTGTGTTCATTTATTCATTTAATTTTTCTGATTCTTTTTTAATTTATTTAACACTACTTATGTATTATAAAAATATTTGTATGTATTAAATCAAAATATATATATTTAAAAAATAATACAAATAACAACATAAAAAGTTACACTTAAAAATATAAAAATATAAATTCTAATATATGTTGCCTCCAAAGTCTCATCCTGGCGCACTTAGTGATATACCCAATACTTCGTACCAATTCTAATTATTTTATAAATTAATTTTATTTGGTAAAATTATATTTTTTTTATACATAAGAAGTGTTAATTAAATTAAAAATGAATCAAAAAAATTAAATGAATAAATATTTTTTTTAAAATAGAAAACCAAATTGTAATTTACCTATTTATCTATATAGTATTTACAACATTTGAGAGTAGTGAAAGGTATTGAAATTTATGGGTCTAAATCAACCCAAAAGTCAGCTTGAGAGTTGATGGTTGTCCAATGTTTATATTTTGAGTTTAATTGTTTATTTCAGTCGATGTGAGATATTTTCCTTAACACTCCCTCTCAAGTACAGACTGATCTTTTGTTTGGTTCATGTCACGTGAACAGATAGTGTGGGCCCACACGTGCATGAGTGTGGCTCTAATACCATATTAAAATTCATGGGCTAACTCAACCCAAAAGTCAGCTTGAGAGTTGAGGGTTGCCTAATGTTTATATTTTGAGTTTAATTATTTATCTCAACCGATGTGGTATACTTTCCTCAACAAAAGGAGTAGAATTTCTTTTTGCTTGTTGTGTTTTCTAGGATATAGAGTGAATGATAGGTAATTTAAAAGGTCAATTCCATTTATTTTTCTGTTCTTGATCGGTTACTCAAGGAGAGCCTCATATTAACCATATGCAAGGCCTATTTTTGTCATCTATATTATGCGTTGATTGAATTATTGAGATTGATGGTTCTTTTTACCCTGTGTGGTAATGTTAGGTTGCCTGATGACTAAATTTTGTATATTATATATGTATAATTAAAATAAATATTATCTATTTCATAGAAACAAACAAACTAAATATTAAAATAAAAAATAAAAAATTAGGACTTGTTAATAATTAATTTGAAGAAGTGATTTTGAACTTTATCTGTCGATAAAGTAAAATTGTAAAAGAACATTGGTTTAAAGAAGTTATGGGATATTACAGAAATAATAAGGGGTTAAGTGGTAAATATTAGATTCAGAAAGGGGTAAGGTGGTAATCGCCTCAATATCACTACATTTATGTATAAAGTTTCATCTTCAAACTGGATTGAAAATAAATTCTCAAATTTCCATTACCAAAAACTAATCACAAGACAACAACGGTGGTGACATGGAATATGAAATATAAATGCAAAGATGTCAATTTGTTAAATTAATTTTTGTTTCCCTATGCAACTGGAATATCCTCTACAATTTAATACAACTAAATTCATTTCTTCCACGGATGAGGAGAAAAAAAAACAGGAACTAAAAACAAAATCTTAAAACAACCATAAGCGGCCTAACCGCTTCTGGCATTAAAACAAAGGGCAAACAAAGGTAACCCTAAGAGCCTCCTGATGGCATTTTGCACTGAGATTGTCGAGCTTAGAGGCGACCAATGACCTATTGATTAGATTTGAACCCGGGTAAATATACACTGGTCCGGACCGGGTCTACGCGGTCCGGATCCAGATATTTGTTTATTTTTTTAATTTTTAATTGTATTATTTTATATTTATATTTGTATTTTGTTAATTTTATTAGTTTTATTTCAATTCTTTTATTTTTTAAATTATATTCTATTATATTTTTTTATATGTATATTATTTTTTATTTTTATTATATTTAATTATTTTTTTCCCGGATTCGGATTCGCCCGGGTCCTAATTTTTAAGACTCGGGTCCGGATATTTTAATCGTGGACCCGGATCGTCCGAGTCTGCCTGCCATTTTGGATTAAATTTAAAGATTACAGTGGTTACTAAAAAAATAAAACATATTACAGTCGGATCCCGCAAAATTAACTAAAATAAAAGATTCTACAATATTAATTTTTTTTAGATGATACAAAATTTATTAAAATGTCCCCAACTCAATAATGCAATTGGATTTGTCCACCTCTTATTTTTAAAAATTGAAATTAAAAAAAAAAAAAAGTATATTTGATTGTGAAGGGGAAAATAATCGATAATAAATTTTAGATGGCTAAGTATATCTACCAACTAAACTTTTGAATTTATTTGGCTGTAATGTCAATTATACAAATTCAAATACGTCACTTTTTTTAATAATGGCCAGAATGCAATGTGAAGTTGCAGAAATTTATGAGTAAAATAATGAGAAAATATCAGAATTTTTTTTTTTGATAATCGGAGTTTTCAGGTCAAGTTACAAGTACCTCGATCAATTCTTGAGATCTGTGTTACGTGTTCTCGGAAGTTTCCTAACACAGATCAGGATAAATCGTTGGTTTTTACACTAAGAGATATGGCCCCACGAAAATGTATCATATGAGATTTAAATCTTAAACCTGAAAGGAACAAATTACTCAAGTCCGACACCTTTATCATTGAGGAAACCTCTTGGTTAATATCAAAATAATGTTGAGAAAGCAATAAATAATAGCAAGAGCTAAGAAGTTGTGAATCACTGAGGAGAAGTTGAAAAATCAAATGAAGAGAAATTGTGACCAAGTATATATTTAAATAAAGGGCACGTGTACAGTATCTCGGTATCATAGTATTGAAATTGAAACAATAGTTATTAAACTTAAAACGATAGATTGAATTTGAAATTTCTAATATCGAAAATATATTTAATGTGATTCAAACCTTAAATCTCATACAACCTTAATATCAAAATAGTGATGAGAAAGCAATAAATAATAGCAAGAGCCAAGAAGTTGTGAATTACTGACGAGAAGTTGTGAAGTAAAATGAAGAGAAATTGTGAGCAGGTATATATTTAAATAAAAGGCACATATACAGTATCTCGGTATCAGGATCGAGCATTGAAATTGAAACAATAGTCATTAAACTTGAAACGAGAGATCGAATTTGAAACTTCTAACATTGAATATGAAACATATCAGGCTCATGAATCAATTTCTATAACGAGATATTAACTAACTTGATTTACTATCCTATTAAAATTATGATAGCTTCACATCAGGAAACCTATAGTTCATTGGCAAACTTATAATAAGAAAGAGATGAAGCTAGGCCAAGCTCAGCCATATGAGCATTAGAAGAAGAAGAAGTGGGCAATTTGTTCTTATTAGACCAAAGCCATATCTTTGATACAGAGTAGCTCTCACCTCTAGTCCTTCTACTGATCTTCTTCCCCTCCAATTCTCCATTGCTGCCAATGCCACCACCATCATCATCATCACAAGCATTATGATGAGACAATGCTACTTGTAAATCTGATTCAACAAGCACATACTGAAATGCACCCATTGAGTAACATCTTCTTGTGTCCAAATTAATACTGCTACTACTCATCTCTCCTTCGCCATTAATGCTCTTAAACTTGCCCAGTCTCACTGAAAAAACCCTCTTTGGAGCAGCACTTTCTTGGACATTTTCATCATCATCATCACTAGTAAACCCATTAGACATCTCCCTCGAAACTTCAAAGCTAGACACTGGATTCTCCATGGGATTGCCAGAGCTTAAAAGGGTGTCTCTACATAAAGGGCATGTAGAGTTTGAAAGAAGCCATGTGTCAATACAAGTAATATGGAAAGCATGGCTGCAAGATGGAAGCAGCCTTAGCTTATCATCTTCTGAGAATTCACATAAACAAACAGCACAATCAAATGGCTCTTTCAAGCCTACTATATCCTTGTAAAAGAACATGGGCAGCAGCGCGTCTATGGAAGCTTGATCTAGGCCTGAATCATGAAGCATGAAGAGCTGTTGAAGCTGTCTATGAAGAGGGGTTTCAGGGAATCTATTGGACTGATGATTCTCTAAAGGAGATGGTCTATTTTTGAAATATCTAATAAGTAAACGGAAAATACCAGAAACAAAGAAAATAATACCTACAATTACTAGTATCAAAAGAAGTACAGGATTGATTCTGCTTGCTTCTGGTGATGTGGTTGATTCATTTTCATAACTCTTAGGACTTGATGATGAATAAGGAGCTGATGAAGAATGTGAATCTGTAAAATAACTATCTTTTTGCTTCATGCCATTTAGAATTGTGGACATTTTGGCCAATGGTCTTGCTCAAAAAGAACAAAGAGAAGAAAAAAATTATTCAGAATCAAGCCAATTCTTTGTTATGAACTTTGAGCTACCAAATGAAAAAACTGATGGAAGTTCCAAAGATGTTTTTGTTTTGGTGATGGAGATTTCAAGTGTATTTGCTCTACACATAAGCCTAAGAGACAGCAGAGATTTTTTTTTTTTCCTTCTTTTTTGGGATTTTTTTTTTTTTTGGTTTGGCTACAACCTACATGTGTCCACCTAATCCACTTTGTATTTCCACAATTGATACAAAACATGGCCACCCTTTTAACCAAACAATCCTTGATTGGCTTTTTTAAGTACTTTTCTGGCCTCTCTTCAAGGGTTTAGATAAAAATCACAATTAGGGTGGCAAAACGAATAGGAGTGGCAGAAAAGTCTGAAGCTTGGCCCGGCCCGGGGTAACACGGGCCCGGGCCGGGCTTCACCCAAAAAGCCCGAGCCCGGCCCGGCCCGGCCCGGGCTTAAAATAAATAAATAAATATTTTAATTTATAAAATATATAGATTTTTATAATAAAAGTTTTATATTTATAATTTTTTATAATAAAAAAATCGGATCCAGGCTTAAAATAAATAAATAAATATTTTAATTCATAAAATATATATATTTTTATTATAAATTTTTTATATTTATAATTTTTTATAATAAAAAAATCGGATCCGGGCTTAAAATAATATTATTTATAATTAAAAAATCAGGCCCGGACCCGGCCCGAGCCTGACCGGGCCTGCCCGGCCCGGCCCGATGACAGTACGGGCTCGGGCCGGGCTTTGATAAGCCCGGCCCGAGCCCGGCCCGTTGCCATCCTTAAAAACGAATCAACAAATAGAATTTGTATCGAATCTTAAACGAATTGAATCAAAATATGATTGATTCGTATTCGATTCGTTTATTAAACGAATCGAATACGAATATTCGTTTAGTTATGATATTATTCGAAAACATAATTTACCATAATTTATTTACATTAATTTTTCATAAATATATACATATAAAATATGTAATTAATATATTTACTAAAAATACCTCACCAAATATCGACAATATTATTTTTCTATAATAATTAGTCATAATTTCTCGAGTCTTAATTAAAAAATAACAATAGCTAGTAAAAAATAATAATAAAACGAATCATAAACGAATAAACGAATCAATGAACATAAATTCGTATTCGATTCGTTTAATAAACGAATCGAATTTATCTATTTATTAAACGAATACATTTTTTTAAACCCGTATTCGCTTTAAAGCAAATCGAATCGAACGAATAAATGAATTATAACTCAAATTACCACCCCTATAACCAGTGTACAAATCTCCCGTTATACGCAGGATCTTGAGAAGGTCTTGATGCACGCAACTCTATTTTGTCATACTCTTGACCATCGTGGTTTAGATGCTTAATTAAGAGGTACACCACTCTAAACGCATTTGATTTTTCCAATATAGTTTATGACACTTCTTTATCATCAAAATTGTCAAAACAAATACCCTTCATTGATGATCCATCAGTCTTGGCATGTAAGCTGGGTATTAACTATTCTGTATTCATTCATGCTCATTATAACTCTCTTATGAGTAATTTGCCAGAGCCATAAGACCATTAATCGAGTCATAGAAATAATCTCTTTGTAAAAAAAAAAAAAAAAACAAAACGTAAGGATAAAATTGTATACGTATTGAATTCTCCCTAAAACCCACAATGTGGAAAGTCTTGTGCGTTGGGCCATCCTTATAAGACCATTGATCAATTATATATAATGACATGATGATACCAAAAACATATTGAAGGACAAAACCAGATGATGGTAGGTCACATGACTCACTAACAAGTGTTTTTCCTATCATGCATACGGTGACGTAGCTAAAATATTGATTCAGTACGGCAAAATCAAAAATTTCTTACTAATAAACCATACTTTTCATTAATTTATAGGAAATATTTAATAAATTTTCAGATGGAGCGGGAGTAACTGTCCTCGCTGATCTCTTAATGGCTCTCCCGCTGCACTCATAGCTTCTAAATTTATTGATGATTGTAGTCGAGAAATCAAAAGAAGAGAGCTAGTTATAACCAAACCCATCTTATGTATGTAGCCTTTGACAATTCTGCTGCTGTGTGATGTTAATTGATGACCACCCTTCAACAAGCAATCAATAGATCTTGTTTTTTCATCTTTTGTCGACTAAAATGATTTGAAGCTCTCCAGAGAAGTTATCGTTGGATATGTCAAGCCTCTTCAGATGATTCAATTGTGTGAGAGAATCAGGAAGGTTGCTAGAGAATTTGTTACCAACTACATATAAGTCAGTCGAGTGTTTGGATGTCCCAAGGGACGTGGTTTGGTGGTGTAGAGTTCAGGATCTCATCTTAAAGTCCTGAATTCGAATCCAGAGAATGAGTTTCTTGTAAGAGCATGAGCCGGGGTTTTACCTGCTCCGCTTTGATTTCGCAGTGGAATTTCCATCGATTTAAAAAAAAAAAAAAAAAAAAGAGTCAAGTGTTTGGAGTTTGATTGTTTCTTCTCTTCCAAGCTCAAGACAATAAGAGACTGTGTCTTGCAGACAGAGCTAGATTAAAACCATCAAGCACAATTTTTCTAACAAATTGCTGCCTTGTGTCACAAGTTACACCTACCCTTTTAGTTTTATAATGAATTTAAAAAAAAAATATGTTTCAAGTTTTGAGGAGTTATAATAAGATATTATAATTTTTAAGTTATAAAAAATCCACCATTAAAATTAGTGTTAATGTCTTGTAGACAAAGATGACAAACCAGAGCTATCATCACAAGAGACTCCTCTTCTAGAAGACCATGTACAAGTATAATGCAATCTAGAACTTTATTTACATCAAGAAAGGGGAGGAGAAGTGTCAAGCTACTTACAAGAAAGGAGAAGCTTCAAGCTGCTTACAAGTTGCATTTCTCCATGGAATTGAGAAACTTTCACTTCCTTTCTGAATCTATCAAGAAGAATGGATGCCATAATCTCCTATTCAGAACAAGCCATGTTCTATATTAAACGAAATCTTCATGATATTTTAAAACTATGCAAAACGCCATAAAACGTGAGAGGGGTTTCGCTTATTATCTCCCTGATGAAATTTGGCTTACCTATCTCAAAAGCACTTAAAAAATGTGAGTCATTGTGAGATGTTGCAATGGATATAAAAATTTGGGGGGAAATATAAAATTTTAATGAAGAAGAAGGTTATCTATTTTAGGATTCTCTTGGTGGCAAAAGATTTAAGACTTAGTTGTCAGATCCTGAGTTTGAGTCCATTGAGTTTATTTCTTATAAGAGTCTAAAACAACCGGGGATTTTACCTGATCCGCTTGAACTCAGATCTGATGGTTTGGTGACGAGGTTTTCAAAAAATATATTTTTTATTATTAAATTTATGTAAAATAAATGAGCATTGTCATTGTAAATGTTAGATTTTTTAATAGCTTTATATGATTGTAAATGTTTTGGAGAAATAACATGAGTCCCTGTGGTCTTATATTTTTCTGATAGAGAAGAGTGTTTTTCAATTTGTTACAAGTAGGTCCCCATCTCTGGGGCATGTACCATTTAGAATTTAGTCCAGAGTCAGCATCAAACACACCTCATATAATTGCTTGTAAGTTGTAACAACAAAAATGGAAAATGGAAGGAAAAAATACACACAATTTGTGGATAAACAGAATGTAATGAAACAAAAAGATATATTTATTAACAACAAAGTACAAAATCAAAAGGGATTCTGCTTAAAGCAGCAGAACAAAACAAACATCACTACAGGCAGCAATTATAAATCTGGGCAACAAAAGTGCATATGCTTCCAACAGTTTTGAAAAAAAAAAAATATCTACAGAGGGGAAACAGCTCAGCACCTATACCACCCAGAAGAACAAATTCAAGGAACAAACAGCCTGAAGACCTCGGAAACTAGTAATATGGTTGATACAGCATAAGGGATGGGGGTCGGAGACTATGAACTACGTCAAATAACTCACTTACCGCCCAACCTCCACAATTGCAAGTTAGAGGACGACCTCAGGGGTTAGTCAATGCCCATCCTTGAGGAACTGGATAAAGAAGTACAGAAGATTAGGGAAAATAAAAAAACAAAGCATCCAGACGAGAGCCAAATAAATCAATATGCAAATTTTTGCAGATTTTGTGATTCATTTATTCAACAATGCGAATAGAGAAAATGCAATTGATCTCAAAAATTATTTATTTATTTACTTTTAAAGGTAAAAGAATTAACTATTTATTTCTTCATTTTTTTGGGGTTATGGTAGGATAAAGTGAAGTCCAAGCTAGTGGCAAGACAAACGTCATCAACATGTAGTGGGGCATTTCATTCATTAACAATGGGCAAAAGATAATAAAAACACTGCAGAAGTCAATAATGCATATCAAGAACTCACAATATTTCATGGGCCAGCAAATTGTGACATTAGGCATTCCTATTGCCATGGGGGCCGTTTATAACCATCCCACCCTCCTTCAGGTTCCTTCCTCTTCCAATGGCCACCTGCCATCTGCTGATACATTCTTGCTTGATCCTCTGTTAGGACCTGTGAACCGGCAAACGACAGTTGCCTCGGCACAAGAGGTGATGTCTCATCTCTACCTTCTACATCTGGGACTCCAGGCCCTGCATTTAAATCTAGAAACTGTCTGCTCCAACTCAAACCGCCTTCAGTGCTAGCACTGTTTCTACCATCAGGGAGGCCAACTACACAAGGCCTAGGGAAATGAGATGGGACTGCACCTGCAGGACCCAATAATTGTGAATTAACTGCAGGAAAGCATAATCTCCCACCATATGATGAATCTACATATGTTGTTGAACCACAAGAAAAGGTGGCTGATGGAAGGGGAAAGCTGGTTCCTAAAGGAAAGACAGGATATTGAAATGAGGCAGATGGAAAGGGCACTGCAGGAGAAGACGACAACACCGGTCCCCTGAAAACATCAGGACCAAATGGAGATCCGCTAGTAGGGGGAGCCAAAATTCTTTGTGGTGTGCCTGGTGTCATAATTGGAAAAGGCTGCTCTCCTCTATTAGGCAAGACTGACGGAAATGTGATGGTTGAAGAAGTGTTCCCTCTAGGAAACCATGATGAAAAGTTTCCAGATTCCACACTGCTCAACCGAAGGCCAGAAACAGGTGCCTGAGATGGCACAGTTCTGGGGTGCTGATAAAAGACTGATGGTCCACCACTCGTCTCATCAACAACCGGACCATCATTCAAATCAAAGTCCCTGCGAACACTTACCTCACCATTCAGAAGACCACCCAATGATGTGCCAGTCTGAAGTGAGACATCCGTTTTATGACCATTGCTAGTCAAGTAATTACTGATATCAATAAGCTCCTCAGCTCTATTCAAATCAAGATCAAGCCCGCCCGAGCACCGGACAGATGTAGAACCCATCACTCCACAGCGTGACCTATCACGGTTATTGGTGAGGTCAGATACAGAAACAGTATCCTGACCAGAGCTTCGAGAAGCCAAATCTTCCAGGACTCTCTCATCTGTTACATTCAAGTCAATATCTAATAGAGGACGCCTGTGCTTTCCAGGTGTAGCATCAGGAAGCGAAATGTCAGTCGCTCCCAATGGCATCTCCAATACCTTTCTTGGTTCAGCTGGCCGAAATGCACTTGTTGCAGCAGATCCCTTCCAACCAAGTTCCCCTTTACTCCTCAGGAGGTCCTCCGGTGGAGCAAAAGGCCCTTTTGCTGCAGCAGCCACTGTTATCGAAGCAGGAAGGCTACTGGACACTGAAGAAACAGGAAGAGACAATGGACTAATCAACTGTTGGGAAGCACCAGAATATCCTGGGGCTGTAAAACAACTTGACTCCCCATATTTTTCGTCATCCCCATCAAAACCTTTGTTCAAATCAAATTCGACTTTTGCTTCTGTATCTGATATCCCGGCACCAGCGCATGAAGCATCTATAGTGGTCAATGTAGATTCCTGTGCTTTGTCTCCTTCAGAGGCAGTCAACTTAGGTGCCTCAGTCCGCACATGCTGCCCTGTTTCCTGCACTCGCAATGCAGTGGATGCCTCAGGAGGAGCTGTGCCAGCACAACACTGCTCTTTAACCTCCTTAACATCCAAATTCTTCATGTGGTCACCCTTACCCTCATTGATTGCAGAACCCACAAGTGGTACAACCAGATCCTCATGAATCATTGGAGCATTACTTTTCCATTCAGATTTTTGTTCTTCCCTTTGATTGATTCGACTCTTGGAATCTACTTCATCATCCTTTTCAGCCTTCACTTCGTCAATATTTACCGGACCCATATCTTCACTAGGACCAGAAGTATGCAGCAATTCTCCAGCTGTTCCTTTCAAAGACTCAGAGTTTGCCGTGATGGGAGGTGGCTTTTGCTCTATCTGCATGCTGCTGTTCAAACCTTTACTCAAAGTTTTCTTGTTCTCACCTTCAAATTCCAAAGACCGGTGTGATGATGATTCTTCAAGGTCAACGGCTTCAGTCTCAACTCCTTGTGTAGATTCAGAGACCTTATCCTCAGTTAACAAAGAGCTACTTATCTTCTGTTTAGTATCAGGAGTGCCATCTGCATCGACACTGACACTGGCCTTATCCTCTTCAGGATTTCTTCCTGCACCATCAGGGGTCTCCGCCATTACTTCTACTTTCAGGTTTTCAATGTTCTCTTGACATGGATCTCCAGTAAAAGATTTCACTCTTGAATCATTATCATCACAAAGAGGCTCATGAACTGGGGTCCTTGGTGGAGAACCGACTGGTGAAACAACATCAGATTTGGACATCTCTCCAGCAGCCACACTAGCTAGCAGATTCATTCCAATATCATCTCCAACTGGTGCAGACAAATTTGCTTCAAAATACTTGACACAACTTTCAATTAGAGCATTCAAAGAACTGAAAGAAGACTCATGCAATTTTACATCTTTAAATTCATATCCTGGTGGTAAGGAAATATCATCTGAAATTTCAACCACTTTCCTCGTCCGGCAGCCCTTCTCATCATGCATAACAACAGGTGACCCACTTCCCTTGTCAGGACAAGCAGCTGCGTCTTTGTTAACGTTGCTTCGCCATGACTCAATATTCACATGGGAGGAAATATCAGCTTGAAGGGCATCATTATTTTCCTTGAAGTTATTATCAAATTGGTTCTGCTTCTCTGAAAGCACAGGAGAAGATGCTCGGCTGTTGGTGACTGAAGGGTCTTCAACAGATTCTCCACTGGAATTTTGTGCTGGACTACAACCTCGATTTGGAATCTTGACTATTATTTTGGGATTGCTCCCCTCCACCACAGGTACATCAAGTGCCTTTTCACATGTCACACTTGGCTGTGATGGTCTATCTGAAGCTGAATTTCTTTGCAAGGAAAAATTTTTGCTCGACCCAGTTTCTCTTTGAACCCCAGATGGCGTTGAACCGGGAAAACCATTGACTGATTTCCGAGACCGTGAAATACCAGTCAAGATCTTATTCACAGTCATTGAAACAGTGGCAGAGCTCCTAGCATCCTCCTTCCCAGAGAATCCCCTAGTTTTAACATGGTCACTGGAGCAAGATTGACTAGAACTGCTGCTTTTCTCATCCTTTGGTGGCGTTGAAGAAACATCAGTGGTACCAGCAGCAGAAGCAGCATTCCGAGGCTGCCAATCTTTAGGGTTTGTAATGCCTGATGCAGGTATTGTTGTTGATTTCATAGATACTGAAGCAGTTTTAGCAGCAGCGGGTTGTGCTACAAGGCTCTTTAAGGCAACCTCTGAGGATCCACCTGAGTGTCTGTTCCCACTGTGAGGTACTTCAGGAAGCCGAGGTCTAGCAGCCTGATTTGCACCGGATTTCGCATCCATTTCTGCCTCAACACGTTTCTTCCACATGTCAACCAAGCTCCTGGCTTTTCTCTGAATTTCCACATTCTTATGTGTACGCAAATGATTCACAGACTTGCCGATGTTACACATTTGCAAGGCATGAAGATTTACTGGCAGCTTATCAAGTGCACGAAGCAAAGTTAAAAGAAATTCCTCAACCGACTTATCACCATCCTTGGGGCTGCTACTATCACCAATCTTCCCTTTATGGACCTCCTGTAGCCATTCATCAAACACAGGCAAACCCCTTAGCTGCACAAACTGATTAAGGCAATCAAATTTATCTGTCGCTGCCACCACACCAGCAAGCAATGACTGGCAGACTAGGTCAATTTTCTTATCACTTCTCTCCAGATGCATGAGTTGCACCAATTTCTCAACCCCATCATAATCTACAAGTCCGCCTTTCTCTGTAATTTTGGCAATCTCAGTTTTTAAATTACTTTCTGTTCTGTTGTGACCAGAATCCCCATCCTCCATTTTTATGGATCGTTCTCGTTTAACAGGCTCAGAACTCTGATCTCCTCTCCCCCTTTTCTTCCCCTTAACTTGCGAAGGAAACGAGGCACTATTCTGCGCACTGTCTGAGCCAAGTTTTAGCTGAGATGTTGATGTTGGACCATTCATTGGCTTTGGGGAACGGCAACCTGATGGCACTGTTGCATGCATTTCTATACGAGTCTTATATAACAGTTGATCTACTTCTTCCTGTCGTTTCTGAAGGCAAAAAATAAAAATACTGATTACCGGGAAAGGCAACAACAATTGGCTGAATATATAAAAGGTGAGTAGCAAGAGTATTCAAAACTCACATTTATGTAATTTTGATCAGTTAACCACCATAAACACTTGTTTGTAACGTCATATACTTTCCGGCACACAAAAGAGCCAATCCCAGATGGAAGTTCAACACATTTTGGAAGGAATGCAACTTTACACGGATGAAGTAAGGAAGCAGCAGGAATTTCATCCTTATGAAAGGAATAAAAGATTTCGTTTGGCGCAGCCTCCAACGGGAAGTCTTTGCCAATTTTTACTTCAGCAGGTCGATAAAGCCAATTCACACTTAAAGTTAACTTATTCTCTTTAACAGAAGTAAGTGAACGAATTATTCCAATGAAGGGAGGGGAATCCTGGGGCGATTTGAAAAGTGCACAATCACCAACACTGATTTTGCGGCCGTCCTAGGGAGAAATTGAGAGATTTGGTCAAACAAAGAATGACTCCACACAATTAATAAGGAAAAATAAAGGAGCAAACACTCAATCTATAAGCATTTTAAACCTTGGTGGCAGAGAAGTAAGTTTAAACATTTATCCATCATCATCGTCACTATCATCAAGCAAAATACATTTACTAACAAAATTATATGCTAGTAACAACTAACAACAGTGGATATCAGAACAAAAAAATTATTATTGTGTAGTTCAGGCACTCAAATATTTCAAAACGCGACTAAATGTCCCTCCTTACAGCATTCGCAATTGAGAGATTGCAACTGTATCATAATATTGATCATATCCAACATAAAAACCTTGTGGACTGCGAATCAGCCACGAAATCACAATAGAAAATGAGAAAAAAAAAATCAATAAATTATTTCCTCAAAAGAGTAATCTTCAAGAAATCCTACTTCACTCAAAACCGAGTAAAACAACTGTCTCAGAACTGAAACATTTTAAATTTAACAAGAACTTTGGAAAAAAAATCATTTCATAATTAAGATATAAAGGCCCCAAATCATCAAAACATTTTTTTAAAAATCTAAAAAAAAAAAAATTTGGTTTTCAGAAATACCCTAATTTTAGCACGTTAACAAAATTAAATCAATTTCAAAGGCTCCAACATAAATGAATCAAACCCAAAAAAAAATCCCCAAAAATCCAATTCACCCCCTCGCTTATTGAAACAGTAAAACAAACAAATCAAACATGCAAAAAATTAAAAAATTAAAAATAAAAATTTGAACTTTACCTTAGTTTCAAAGAAAGTATCTGAATTAGGAGGAGAGGCCGAATCAATATCAGCAAGCGAAGCTAAAATTGAAGAGCCACGTGGCCACATGTGCCGTCGATGAGCTTCCCGTTTCCTCTCTTCCTCTTCACCGACCCGCCATCCATGTATACGCATGATACCCTTGCGACATTTTTTCCGATTTCGATCACCATCAATCCTCAATTCCGCTTCTTTTACACGCTTCTTTGTTCATCTATTCACGAACCCTAGATCACGAACAATCATTCAATTCTAACCCTAGTTTTCGAAAAACAAAACAAAACAAAACAAAACAAAAACAAACCAATTGATCTCAAACAAAGGAAACGATCCTGAAAAGGAGGCAACGATTGATCTCGATAAACAGAAAGAGCGAGAATCTAGAGAGAGAATCTAGAGAGAGAAAGTAGAAAAAAGGGGAAGAGAAAATGAAGAACAATCGAAGCAAAAGGAAAAGGCGTACGGGTTTCACTTGGTGAGTTGGTATCGGTATGACAGTTCCACGTCAGCTTAATGACAAATTTGCCAAATTTTCACCTTTTTCTTTTTTTGTTTTCTTAAATTTTTAATTTTACGGATTTTTTTTTAAAGGTTGGAAATTCCGACACCAAATCACTTGACCCGAATTTAAACGGAGCGGATAAAATATCCGATTGTCCAAGACTCTTATAAATATCCGATTGTCCAAGACTCTTATAAGAAATACACACTCAAACTCAGGAACTGATAACCAAATCCTAATTATTTTACCACCAAAGAAATTTTAAAGATTTTCTTAATAAAGCCAAAAACGTAAGGTTTCCTTCAATTAAATACAATCAAAATAATTCTTTTTCATTTAGTTTATTTATATGTGAAATAATATAAATATATATATATATATATAATAAAATAGATAATAATAAGTTGTCATTAAAAACTAAATAAATAAAAGATATTGAAAAATGTGCGGGGTATAAGCCAAAAATGAGAGCTTTTTATCTAACTTTAAATTTAAAAATTAAATATCTCTTAAAATATAAAATATTTAAAAAAAAAAATTACATATTATTAATTTACAAATCATAAACTTTTAAATAAATATCATGATCAATATGTTTCGATAAAAAAAATATGGATAAAAAATCACTCTAATATTTATAAGTTACCGATAAATCATTTTCAAATATTCATATCTCATTCATCCAAGCTCCAAATTATAATTTGTAAAATGCTACCTATAGTCAACATTCATACATATAACTTTCATTAATAAATCTCTCTTCAAATTAAGAATTCAACAAGATTAAAAACAACCTTAAATTTGTTATATCATACATAATATAAACATGAAAAATGATAATATACTCATAAAAGTGTGATTGTCCATACAAAAATATAATCATCTTTACAAAAATTTGATTGTAAAAATATAACTATCCTTTAAAAAATGTGATTATCCAGGTAAAAATATTACTTCCTTACCTAAAATGTGATTATTTTCATAAAAAAAAAAAATTTGTACCGGTTCTGGTTCGAAATCGATACCGAATCGGATGGAACCGTAAGGTTACGGTTCCAAAATCGAAATCAAACCGAAACCTGAACGATTCGGTTACGGTTCCACATAACTTGGAGTCGTAACCTTAAGATTCGGTTATGGTTCTGGTTCCGGTTCGGAATCGAAACCAAACCAAATTTTTTATTTTTTTCCCCTAAAAAATAATGAACTGTTTCGGTTCGATTCTACGATTCTAAAAAATTGGAAATGTAACCAAACCGATTTTGAACCAGTTCGGTTATAGTTCCAGCTTCCTAAAATCGTAGAACCGAACCATGGCTAGATCTAATCGAATATGTTGATTTTTCTCAAATAATAGGGGTCTAATTGTTTATTTTCAAACAGTAGAGATGAACCTTCCATTAAAACAAACTTTGAGTGCCTTGATATCCTTTTTCTGTTATAAATTTAGATTTTGAAACATAGTGAAGTCATTTTCATTGGTTTGTTGTGGTAGAGACTAGAGATGTGACCAATTGTTGCAAAATAGCAATTGCAAATCGCTATCACAAATCACTTTGAAAATGACAATAGACTGAATAATGGTCTGTTAACATAGGTTATCAATTATTATTTTTTAAATATTGAAAATCGGTCAAATCATCCGATCCGAACTTAAGCGGATCAGGACCACCAAGGCCTCGTCCTTGTTTAGCACTAACCACCAAGACCTCACTCTCAAGCTCAAATCTTGAGGGCAGGGCTCCCAAATCACCCCAATGGGCATGTTCTAGCAAAATATGATTGTGAAAGATTGGGAAAGAGTTCATAAATAGCTAGAAATTGATTTGTATTTAACTTGATTCAAGATCAATTTCATTAATAAATGAGCTACTCGTATTCGAAAATAATAGTTTGATTATTAAACGAGATCGATTCGCAAAAATTGAACTCAACTCGTTTTTTTACTCACGAACACTATTTTAAATTGACCCCGATTCAAATCATATAGACACAACTCGATTTGATTTTATAATATAATTGTGAATGTGTCACAGACATTAGAATTTTACAGGAACCTTATTTAAATTTTGAACAAGTAAATAAAAAAGTTTAAAAAATAAATTTTTTAAATTGAAACTCAAACCGAACTCAATTTATTTAATAATTAAATTCGAATCGAGCTCGATCACAATATTTTCTTAACAAATCTTACTCAAATAACACATTTAAAATTCGACTAAAAGATGCTACTGCTACATCAATCTTTATTTCATTATCATATTTGCTGTCGTGTAGGGCAAGCAGCAGCTGCGTCCCCTCCAGGGCCCTTTACATCATTAATGATTATTAGTGAGGCCAAAAATTGACATGGTTTAGACTTCAGATGCTCATATAATACTTGTACAGAAATATTATTAATTATTATTATCATCACTTTTGGCAGCTGATTTTTGGAAACTCACCGTCAAATCACCTCTTCCGCACTTAAACAGAACGAATAAAATTTTCGATTGTCTCAGACTCTTACAAGAAACACACTCTCTGGATTCGAACTCAGAACCTCAATGTGATATCCTAAGCCCTACACCACCGACCAACGCCCTTTACGCCCTTTGGGGATAATTTTGGCAGCTACTTGAGGGAACCAAATTGACAGAGAAGTGAAAGAAAACAATTTACAAAACCCCATCTTTTAATCTTTGTAGTTTAAAACACAGAACAGTAATCAGCAACACAGTAATGAAAATAGTCATGTGCCTATTTGACTTAGAACTTTGGCATCCAAACAAAAAAGTTACTCAAGAGTCTTCAAGAATACCCATTGCAAGAAGCCAAGAAGGACACTTATGAATTACCCAGAATCATCAGAGAGAAAAATGGTCAGAGTAGAACGGTTCGTTCAAAAGATTTTGCCAGTAATATCCTCTGAAATATACTTCATCATCAGCTGAGAAAGATGAAATTTAGAGAAGAAAAGATAAAAAGAAATGACACTGTGCATATAATCTTATTCTCAACCACAAAGCTTGTGTTAAATGAACCCATACAAGTGTTTCACAAAGTCAATGCCCAAGAGGCACATGCATTGTCAAGTATCAGTTGATAATAACTTCACTACAAAAACAAGATCATTCAAAAATTGGTAACTAAGATAGAAATTTGGCGATTTAGGTAAAGATTAATGCAATGGGCTCTCACAACAAGAAACACAAGTTAGAAGACATCACAAAGCATTAATCATCCTCTTCATTTCAGCAGACCTCCTCGGATCTGGATCTTCAATTGCTCTTTCAGTCAGTACTTGTTTGATTCGACACATTGACTTCCTCACCTGCAATTCGTGATTATTAACAGCCAAGAATCTAATTAGCAATTGTGTACCAGGAAGATGGAAACAAGAAAGAATCTTGGACATACGTAGCAACTTAAAAGTGAAAATGGATCAGCAAGTGTCGTCATCATTGAGATAAGTATTGAAAAAAATGATAATTCTAGTTAGCGTACTTTATGTCAAGTACAAGTAGATTCAATAGTCGATGATTACAGGAAACTCTTGTAAAAACAACATGAACAAACTTCCAATGTCTGCATTTGTTAACCTAACTCAATTTTCATTAATAGAACAGTAGCACTTCTTCTGAGAACTATAAAATAGTATTAAGTATTTTCTGAATATCCTCTCTCAAAACAATCTTGCTAATTCACTATATCAGTAATATATCCTTGAGATATAGTAAAAGCCAGCAGAGCTGGTTGCTCTTTGTCGCTCATTTTTCTATATGGAGTTCCTTACTACCAAGTTAGAGAGAATAATTACATGAACATAAATTTTTTTCAAAGATATGAAATCACATCACGATCACACAGAATTGTCAGGATGTTCGACTACAATATTTCAAGATAGCAAGGGATATCCCAGATGCTTAACCAGGAAGAGAGTATCAATGGAAGCAAAAGATGGGTAAAATACAGTGACTTCATCCCACAGGAGAATGCAGTCCAAATAAATTGACGACAACTGATGCATAAGCATTATCTTTCATTAGCCTGATTACAGGCAGCAAAGACTAATAGCAGTCTGATACAGAACAATAAAAATCCTTCATGAGGTTATTTATCTTTACTTATCTTACAATTATAGAAGAGGGCATCCCAAGATTTTCTAGATGGTGCCAAATCAGTAGCAAATTTTCTTCATTTATGTCCAGTGCCCACAGGGCAACGCTGACAGTATGAGGCTATTTAATTTATTTTATCCAGACTACAGTCATTACCCAGACACTCAAGGAGCCAGGAGTCATAATACTGAAAATATACCAAAAAGCAAGGAAAGAAGCCGACTTGTACCTTGGGAATGCGCTCTGGATTGGGAAATTTTAAGTTCTGCGCATGAAGCATCTGCCGTTGAGTCATCAGCATGTTTTTCTCCTTCAACAGAACATACCACAGCTTATTAAGATCATCCCAAGACTTCAGGCGCAGTTCAGCAGCTTTCCAACTTCGACCTGACAGCAGTAAGATTTTGAGAGAAGATTTCTATAAACACCTAAAATTGAAATTTTCTTTCCATATTTGGAAAAAAAATCAGGTTCAAGGTTTCATATGCATATGGAATTAAGTTGCAGGTTTCATAAGTATTTTGGAATTAAATTGGGTATATGGATGTGCAAAAAATGACTTCACATGCAAATGGTTTCTTAATACATGAATTTGAGAACAAAACACTGAGTTCCAACAAAGTAATATGATATCATAAAACTATCGATTATCTCAATTTCTAGTAAACAACCATGCAGAGAAAATCAGAGCACAATAATGAACCTCCAGACATACAAATATTATTATTCTATATCACTGCAAATTTACTCGCATCTACATATTAGCTACTGAAAGTGAGGACCCAATTCTTGAATCTTGACTGGGATATCCCTGGGATAAAGAGAGGCAAGGCAACCGAGCTTTTGGTGGCTGGAGTTTAATTAGACTTCAAGAAAAAACAAGGTCTCAACTCTCAAGATTATGTTATTAAGATAGCACATGGTTAAGGACACGAATAAAAGATTATAGCTGACTCAGCAGCAATTCAATAAAACCAACCAGCCCATCTTCAACTTTCAGGAAGACGGAAACAAAGAAGAAAAATAATATGAATATTCTGCAAGAAGCTTAGGGTACACTGTTCTCCATATTGCAGTTTCAGACAGCATCGTAAATGAGTAAATTCTACAAGAATCTTAGCAGCACCTAGTTTGTCTTCTATAAGATAAAAATCTTTCAAACAGCCAGCTTGAAATGTTCTTTTTCCAATTTTCTGATCTTGGTTTCTTATATGTGATATTATGATATACTTCTCAATTCAAAACAAGAACAGCAACAGCTAAGTCAAAAACGATCCAACACGAAATGAACCCCAAAAAAAAAAGACAACAAAAGAATAAAGGCTGGTACCATAAACAGGTTTCTGGTCATCCGGGCCTCTATCTTTCTCAAAAAACTCCTCAAGAGGATTGTGCCCAGATGTAGCCGTAGAAGCAGCTGCTGCTACTGCAGAAGCCGCAGACTCTGATTTTGCAGCAGCAGCCATGAATGATCTCCCAATAAATCTTGTCAAAAACATGACAGCTATATCCTTGGTCGCTGCATAACCCAACAAGCTAACCATATCAATCAAATATCTCACTAAATACTAACCCAAACAACTCCACACACACAAACAAACACAAATAAAAGCCAAATAATAACATTAACAATAACAATAATTATATAAAAACCCGCTTAAGCATTAGCTCATTTAAACCCCAAAAAAAAAAAAAAAAAAAAAAAAAAAAAAAACTTGATTGAATTATTTAATACCCATTTGAAATCTAAATGCAAAAGAATCAAGCAACTGATTTGGAATGATCATTTCAGACACTCAAAAATTAACAAGCCCTACTTATTAAAGTATGAAAAAAAAAACGAATTTTTGATATTCAAGCTTGTGAAATAAAAATGGCTGTGATTCAAAACGTACCTGAGGAAGAATTTATGGGATTGTGGGATCGAATAGATAAAGAAGAAGCTGCTTGTGTTCGTAATTTTGGGGTTTTTTTTGGTTCAGTGAATGGAGGGTTTTAGAGAGTTGGTTTCTCTCCGGTGAAATTCGTCCGGTGATTACAAGTAACCATTGTAAATTGCTGCCACGTCATTGTCATAGTGGGCTTAGAAATGGGCTGATTTTTATATCTCTGATCCAGTTGTATGAATGAGGCCCAAAAACAATGAGATCACTGGGCTTTAGCCCAATACTCAGTTGCCTCCCCCATGGTCCAAAGTTTTGGTTGAAGAAAATATTATTTTTCTAGCATAAATATTGATTGTCACTAAAATATTAAAAAAAAAAAATTTCTATCTGAAGGTTCGAATGATTTCAAATGTATTTATTTTTTCATTTTTGTGAAGTATAAAATGGATAATTTTTCCTAAAATAAATGAATAATTTGTATATTTTTTTCATTTTATCATGTGAAAAAGTGAACAACTTTTAAACTACGAGTAGAAAATATTAGGAATTTAAAATTTTCGTGGTAATGAGTGCTGACGATAATTATCAGGCATGGTAAATTCCCTAATGATAAATTAAAGACTACAAATTTACTTGCTTCATACCACCACATAATTACATTTCGCCAAAAAAAAAAATTAATAATAATAATTCTTTAAATTCATTGTTTATGAATATGCCACTTATAAATAGTTCATTAAATATATTATCTGTATATAAGACTATTTTAATTTAAATTTTTTAACTAAAATCTATGTATCAAAATCTAATCATGTATTTAAGTCAATCAATGGTAGATATTCAAAGTTAAAATAATATTAAATGACGTCAATTCATCCATCATCGGATTATATTATATTAATCCAAATATTTTGATGTAAATATTTAAGACAAAATTTTAAGTTGAAATAACTTGACCCATTATTTATAGAATTTGGAACCAATGTTGACTATTAAGTTAATGAGTTCACCTTTTTATTACATTTTGACACCCCTAGGTTTAATTACATATAATTTATTATTTAATAACTACCGATTATAATTTATAAAAGATCAATATAAAATTAATATCATCACCGAATCAAAACTTTTATTTATATATATTACTTAAAAAGGAGAGTACAGAATGAAATTAATGTATAATAAATGAAGGGGGCATGGTTAGCTCATCCAATTAAATCACCTTACATATATGTATGGAATTAAAGAATTAGAGAGAATGCATAAGTTGGATACGTAAAATAATTAACTTTTCCTTTTATCATAGTTCAATCCAATCACATTTTGCCCCATCTCCATATAAAAC
The DNA here is from genome assembly GCA_019454045.1 of Zanthoxylum bungeanum. Classification (NCBI taxonomy): domain Eukaryota; kingdom Viridiplantae; phylum Streptophyta; class Magnoliopsida; order Sapindales; family Rutaceae; genus Zanthoxylum; species Zanthoxylum bungeanum. Next base: position 5,632 of record SKCR01033649.1, on the reverse strand, counting down.
TTTAACGTAATCAAATGATGACCTACTTTGTATATACTCACATCTCAATTAATCTTCGATATTTATGCTATGTGACCTATTTTACCATACACTTAGTGAGATTCGGATCTTAAATCTGAAAGAGAGCAAATCACTTAAGTCAAATGCTTTTACCTCCTTGGAGTTACCTACTTATCTTTAAAAAGAACATTATTAACACATTGAATCAAATAGACTCAAAAGGATAGCAAATGGAGCCCCAAAATCAAAGGATAGCACCAAACAACCATTTGGCCAAATAATTTTGATCAAAAGGTGGTCCCTTTTCATGAAGAAGGTTTGGTGATATGGGTGGGTATCCCTTAAAGAATTGAAAGCAACACCCATGTTCTATTTCTTGCTTCCTTCCTCTCTTTACTTATTTTGTTTTGTATCCCCAAATTTCAATTTTACTTATTCTTAATCCTTTTTATTAGGGTTAGGTGATGTGAAATAGTTAATATAAGTTCAAAACTAATATGATTTTGATATGTCCTCATTCTTAGCCCACAACATTTGATACTATTGATATAGAGTTTTACACATAATAATATCACATTGCAACTGTGAAGAAGACGCACAATTGAGATTGTTCAGACATGTATAATATAAACTTCTAAGTATATTGATGAAAAATGAAAGCAAATAATATTGTCACGTATCAAACGAGATTAAAAAAACTTAAATTGATATTGATATAAACCATAGAGAAATATATAAATTTCATTAAGCGTAACGATTTCAAATAGAATATAATGACGCCAAACGGTCTACATAATTAATCTCACCTAATGCAGCTCCCTCATAAAGTATTAATTGGACCAATAAATATGTCCAGCTATTATTCTTCAATGTGAAATAATTGAAACAATCATGTGGGTTGCAAGAATTAAAAGGGAATTCAATTAGGTGTTCCATTTGAATTATAATATACATACTTCATTTATGATATGTCATCTGTTTAATTAGAAAATAAAACTAATTAATCTATCCTTAATCTCCTCCATCTAATGAACATACAATGTATTCCAAATTATTTGAGTCATTAACTATAATGTTTATTAACTTATTTTACATAAAAAAAAAAAAAAAAAACGCCGCACCCGATTTTTTTTTTTAAAAAAAAAGATGTTGTTTTCAAAATTCGAATATATGATCAAATCGATAATAATTTAATATTTGAAATAGAAAAAATTCATATAAAATTTTAATGCTAGCTCTTATCCAAAACTCACCTCCTTTTTAATCCCATGCGGTGCATTATATTATTAACAAACTCACCATGAAGTACAAGATGTATTATATTCATTTACTATTTACTTATCTATAATTAACAGCATTTATTACCTATTAGATTGTGGCCTAAATAACAATCATAATTCATAACTAGGATTATTGCAACAATCTTAATTTAATCTTTGATAATTTGATATTTACTTCCAAATTTAAGGCGTATTTAATAAATGGGTAGTGACTATGGTACCTATTGACTATTGTATCTAGGTTTGCATACGGTTCGGCCAAAACCGAAATCGTAAATCTTAACCATAATCGAATCGAATCATACGGTTACAGTTACAGTTAAATTGTATTTTTTATTTATGTATTTTTTTTAAAAAAAAATATTATAAATAATTAAAAAATCGGTTCAACCGTTGTTTGGAAAATGCACCAACTGTAACTGAATCATACCCATCCGGTTCAGTTGTGGTTTGCGATCTAGTTGGTCAACGGTTCAATTGTGATTCGGTTACGGTTTGAAACCGCAACAGTGTGCATGTCTAATTGTAACCAATGATCTGGACACCGCAGTTAATCTATTAGTGATAAAAAAAAATGCAATGAAAAATAAGTTGTGTCATAGATAGGATCGGTCTTAACCAATCTATAATCTCGATTTTTTTTTTAAAAAAAAAATATATTAAAAATTAAGAGTTTTAATTTTTTTTATTATAATAATATAAAAATATAAAAATGACATTTAACCTTGAGGACACCAGGCCAACCCTCCATAAAAGCAAAAGAATCATAGGTGGCGGCCTGCCAATTAAGACTTGAAATGTGAATTGAAGGGACAACAAACAAGCAAAAGGGGGGAAGAAAAAGACTATACATTTTATTTGTTTCCTTTAAAGGTTAGAAGTGGGCAAAACATTTTTTTTTTTTTTTTATCTCCTCTGAAATTTAAATCCGATTAATTAAATCTGATTGATAACTTACATAAAATTATTTGAAAATCATTCAGCGACGCATTTTGGCCATCATGCTTTTCCTCTCATTTCTGAATGAATTTGGGATAAGCGATTGAGTTGGGTTAGAATTAGAAGTTGTCTGTTTATGTCAAATAAATTCCTAATGACTAAGGTTGACAATCGGTCAGGCTGGGTGATAATTTTCTAATCCTAATATTGGTTTGATTATGTAATCGGAACAAAAAATCAATCTGAATCTTGTACCAAATAATATGGGATTTCGAATTTAAATACTGAGTGAATAACTTATCGAAACAAAATTCAATCGGTAATTTCTTAAAATAAAATAAAATAAAGTAAACTCATTGCATTTTAAAAAATTATCGGGCCCACCATGGCTCACAACCCAACCATGGGTGGGCCCCACACATAGACTTTAATACCACCCAATGATGGGCCCATACTAAACCCACGTGAGCTTTAGGGAAATACATGTTTATTGTTATAATATGTAAAGAATCGTGTGTGTTTGTGTGTGATATATATAGGGTACAATAATAATAGTAAATATTATATATATATATATATATATTTATTATTATATATATATAAAAATTAATCTTTAGCGCCGTATTTACCAACTGAATATTCGGTTGATAATCGGTTATAAATTATTTTTCATCTTTTTCGATCAAAATTTATCGATCAAATATTTTCGGTCGGTAATTTTGATAAATAATTCATCATTTTCTTATAATATCGTACCAAATAGTTTGAGATTTGAGATTTTCTTATAACCCTACCGATAACAGGGAATGAAGTACTATTACACTAGTAGTTATATGAATCATTTGTCTTAATTTTAGTTAAAAAAAATTCATATACTATACACTAATTCTCCTATTCATCTTAAGTTTAGCATTAACTAATTATATATAAAGTGCATTTATAGCCAACTAGGTAGTGTTCAAAATTTCTTATAGGAGTGTGGTTTTGTGGTATAAGGTTCATGATCTCAAATTGAAGTCCTAGGTTCGAATTTAAGGAGTTCGTTTCTTGTAAGAACCTAAGACAACATAAGATTTTATCTGCTCTGTTTAAGCCAGAAAGATGTGATTTGATGGTGGGATTTCTAACGATTCAAAAAAAAAAAAGTATTGTTCAAATATAGAAATAGCCGTATACAAAAATATTAGCGAGATTGATCTATATTTTAGAGAAGATAAATTGAAGTTGATGTCATAATAATAATGATATAGGTTAGTCAAGTTAGATATATACGGGGTTTAGTGATTTATTGTAAATATATATATCGGTGTTAAAAGGGTATCTTTCTTTGTCATTTCAATAGTGGAACCGGAACCGGAATCGATCCGTTCGGTTTCGGTTCCGGTTCCATTCGGTTTTTTTTTTTTTGCTTTATTGAAAATAAAATTTTCAGATTGATAAATCAATATAATTTAAAATTATGAATTTGAATTTATATAATACACTTATATCACATAATTACATTAAATTACAAATAAAATTTTTATCTAAAAAATAATAAAAAAATATTATATAAATTCAAACCGGTTCCAACCGAAACCTTACGGTTCCGGTTGGAACCGTTGGAACCGAACGGTTCCAACGATTCCAACCGGTTCAGCTAGGGTAGGAACCCTAACGGAAACGGTTAGATTCCGGTTCCGAACCGGAACCTTGACCGAGTTTAGGGTTAGGACATAATTGATAAAATTGAAAAACTATCACCTTGTTAATAAATTGTGAAAAAACAAGGACTCAACGCTAAAAAACCCAGCTATAAACGTCATTAAACCATGTCGCATCCCTGTTAAAACTTAAAAGTTTGTCTCTCTAGTCAGCTTCTTCTGTAGCCGAATCCATCAATTTAATTCAAATATAAATTGAAAAATTGAACAGAATTAATATTTTAGATTAAGTTAAATTTCGATTATTTTACCGACCCCTAATTAGCGAAAATTATATTATGTGTCGGGTGTATATGTCATCTCTCTCACAGCAGGCGGGCCCCACATAGCCGGTCAACAAATATATTTTTGCTTCATGAAACAAATAGCCATACAGTTTTTGTTTCCCTCTCATTTATCTCTCTCATTTTTATTCATTTTGATAAAGGAACAACATTTAATTTTCACCCAAAAAAAAATATTTAGATGTTTTTCATTTTAACTAGAATAAATTATAATTATCTTGATCAATAAACTAAACCATTCATTAAGACACATTTTAATAAAAAAAAAATACCCTCTCAAGTGACACAATATTTTTTTTGAAATATGAAATTTATTCATAAAGAAAAACACTACAAAAAATATAAATATATGACTATATTAGCTTGCAAACAATACTTAATAAAAATTTAAGACTCAGACCTAATCAGGATAAAGACTGATAATATAAACTTTTCATGCGTTTGATAGAGCGTCACTAGAGCGTTAACTCTAGCGTTTCGACGCCCTGTCAAACAAGTATTTTAACGCTAATATTAATTCTCGCAAAACCATAATTTCACAACATGAACTTATTTATTGATGTTAGTTTATACTCTATCATTTATTTCATAATTTATAAACAAACTTATAATCTCTGACAATACTTTCTATCAAACGCATCATATATATACTGTGTATTCCCATGAAATAATCTTAAAAAATCATACTTCCTCAAAACACTTCTTTCCAAACACCAAAATTTATTTTAATTTACATTATCATACCTTCTCAAATCCCAATCCAAACAAAACATAAGTGACATATTTTTTATTTTACTTCATTTGATTTTAGCTTTGAAATGAAAATAAACTTATTAAAGTTACTTTTCCTTTTACTTACTACACTATTCTTCACTTTCTTTATTTCTCTTTTCATTTTGGAAAATGTTATGATCATATAAATTCAAACTACAAATATTTATGTGACTGAATCTATTTCATTAAAAGAGAGATAAAATATACTTGTTCTGTCCTTTTTTGATAGACCATTTTTATATTTTTGGAAATCTTATATTATAGTCCAATTTTATTTAGAGAGAGTTAATGGAAGAAATTTACTTATATATTCTTATTTAATAAATAACTTTATTGAATTTATGTGAGATTGTGTTGTATTAATGAGGGTTCGAATCCAGGGGTGCAATTCTTGTAAGAGTCTGGGACGGCCGGTGGTTTTACCTGCGCCGCGGCCCAGAATGGGTGGTTTGGTGGCGGGGTTTCCATCGTTTCAAAAAAAAAAAAAGTGGTGTGTTAATAAGGGGTATATCAAGAAAATATTAATTTTTTTATCATATTAATCATGTTTCCGTTGAGAAAAAGACCAGCAATCTATTAAAAAAGGACGGAGGGAGTATATAGCTGGATCTGTGACAGATTCAATAACTCTTTAGTTTGTCAACACACTTTA